>VUQP01044377.1:0-12982 GCA_015108555.1 Coptodon rendalli
TAATAATAATAATAACAATAATAATACATAAGAAAAAAGTAAAGATCAAACAAAATGTTTTAAACTGTTCTTACATATTTAAACTTTTAACAACCACCAGTGCTCTGCTGAACCACTCAGGGTTGCACTTAGCCACATATTAAGCAAAGCAAAGCTAAAGGATCACGCTTACACACATTTACACTCTTACACACATTTACACTCTTACACACATTTACACACTTACATACATTTACACGCTTACATACATTTACACTCTTACATACATTTACACTCTTACACACATTTACACACTTACACACATTTACACTCTTACATACATTTACACTCTTACACACATTTACACTCTTACATACATTTACACTCTTACACACATTTACACGCTTACATACATTTACACTCTTACACACATTTACACTCTTACACACATTTACACGCTTACATACATTTACACTCTTACACACATTTACACGCTTACATACATTTACACTCTTACACACATTTACACTCTTACACACATTTACACTCTTACACACATTTACACGCTTACATACATTTACACGCTTACATACATTTACACTCTTACACACATTTACACACTTACATACATTTACACTCTTACACACATTTACACTCTTACACACATTTACACGCTTACACACATTTACACTCTTACATACATTTACACTCTTACACACATTTACACTCTTACACACATTTACACTCTTAGACACATTTACACTCTTACATACATTTACACTCTTACATACATTTTCAGCGTGCACTTCTTCTGTTCTGGGATTTTCAACTTTAGTAAACCAACAACAGGATAGATGGAGATTATGACAGTAGTTATTCTAGGGTTCAGGCTACAGTGAACTGATCTAAAGGCTGAAAGTGCTTTGAAGTCAGAACAGTTTGTCAAATTTGTTTATTTATATTTGCTTTTTGTGTTAAGTTTTGTGTATTGAAATATTTTTTTTTCCCAATTCTTTGTCTGAAAGGCTGTTGACATTGCTACATAAGTAATGTGTCTAATTAATGGTTTCTCAGTATAGATGTAGTATTTTCAGTTGACACCCACTGAGTCATCCAGAGTTGGACTTTGCTTTGAGTACACGCTAAACAGGCAAATCTAACAGGACCAGAACATGTTACATCTTGGATTAAGTAAATTACATTACAGTTGTTTTTGGCCTTTGGGTGGAGGATGAATGTCCTACAGAAAGATGGGGGTTCTAAGCCCAGATTCTACTCCCTTACCCTGGATGGGTCATCAGTGACCTGGTTAATATTAACAAGTTTAAATAAGAATAATTAACAATGATTCTACAATTATCTGTCTTTACTGTTTTTCCTTTTAGCAATTGTAAAAATTTAAAGGTTTAGACAAACAGCCTTGTGATGGTGTTAGATAAGCCTAACTCATCATGTGTGCTAATCCTAATCCTACGAAGCACCAACCATAAAACAAATACCTGAAATCCAAACATCTACCAGGACGACACTAAATGTGTCAGCATCATTTTTGCTTCTGTATGTATTACTTAACATAGTTTAACAGTATCATTATTGGATACAAATATTATGATAGAATATATAACAAGCTCCTGTGTTATTTACAATAAGATCTGTCCACAGTATAGTCAACACAAGCACTGTCATTTTGTTGACTTCAGTCTATTTGTTTGGTGTAGGATATTCATCAAACTGCCAATAAAATCCACAGAACCGTCCACACTTTTAACACAAAATGATGCAATGAGACTGAGTCAGTGGATACCATTAAATGTGCTGTGCATGTCCACGCCGTTTAGGCTAACCATCAGAAAACATACAAACAACATCAAAAAACAACTTGGTAAAGACCCCAACAGGCGAATCTTTTCCATACCTACGCAGTAGTCCTAAAAGGTGTTGGCAGCATTCCCCGGTTTAATACTCGTGATATTTATGGATGATTGCCATAAGCAGCAGTTAAAGTTTGGGAGATTTCCTGAAGTCTCTGGGTCTGGTGTTTTCATACACAACACTTTCCATCTCTTCTTTCTTCTGCTTTTTCTAAGGAACACAAAACCGACAGACACATTGTTGTTGTGTTTTTTTAGATGAATACAGCACACTATACACAGAGTCGCTGCCATGTGTGGCTTATTAGATATTTGCATCAACAGGCAGCTTAACAGGTGTACCTTAAAAAGCGTATAGACACACCTACCCTCTGTGGTTACTTTGATATGATTGGCTCTTATTTACTGCATGACTCCTAATTATTATACACAAATTACACACTGTTAGCAGAAATCATAGACAGTATAAAACGTGGATGTAGCTCCTGATTTGGAAAAATGAAGTCAGTGAAGTGGCTTAAAGCTGCATTCTATCTGAAGGCCACCAGGTGGCCGTAGCTGTGGTTGCAAACAGACTTCCAGTCCTGTGGAGGAACAGCTGACCTCTGTAAACACTTTCCTGCTGAGCTTCTGGGCCCAGTCACTCAATCTGGGTCATGTCTGCTTGTAAATATTATTAATATTATGTTTGAAAGTGGAGGGTTGTCTTTGGAGTGCAGTTTCATCATGAGACCTGCTCCTTTTCGTCATGACCGTTTTTTGTGACCAAATGGAAATGACAGAAATCCTCACATCAGGCTTCAAGTGCTGTTTTTACACTAGGAAGAAGGGGGTGGGTTATCTCACACTGAGTGTGCTATACAAAAAACCTCAACCGCATAAAAACTGCTTCGGTTTAGTTGTTTTGCAAGCATCAGCTATCTCGGTCATATTTCAGTGAATTAGCATCTACAAACTGATATCAGCTGAAAATGTCTGAACTGATAAAATCAGCTACGTCTGCTAAAAACCCAGTGAGAAAGCTTTCCGTCTTCTTGGTAATGCATCTGGTTTATTCTTCATTACCTCCACCGTTGATGAGGGAAAGCTGATGAACTTGAATATTACTGCCTGCAAACATGTGCAGAGAGACACGGTGTCGTTTGCAGATATTTAAGGATTTGACCTCTGCACAGGAGCTGAGGAACAGGTCAGCTAATGGCTCTTACAGAATGATGCTCATAGTAAAAGTACACTGAAGTTAACGAGAACTAATATCTGTACTACACCACTGAAGTTTGCATTCAAGCCCAACAGAGTGATTTGTATTCATGTGTACTGAGATTTTTCTAAAATTAAAAATGCTCTTTCCCCAGACAGCTAACAACTGCTGAGCTGAGAATGTTAAATTATAGCTTACAATCCACAAATTTACAGAGAAAAGTAAGATGATGCCTCAGTTCCCTCATTAGCCCAGTCCACTGCACAACAGCTCTCTCCTCATCTTTCAATCAGACACATATGGACAGTAAACTGTGTCTAATTTTCATCCCTAATGTCGTCTGCAGTTTATGAAGTTTCTCGTGACTCCAGCTGTGACATAAAGCTGTCGGACATGATGTGACAATTTGGTTTTAAAATACTGAATTAATGATATGAAACAAATTTATGAGGAAAGTAACCCCCTGAACCCAGATCAGTGATAAGAATGACATAAGAAGGCAGAAACCATCTTTCTGAAGTGAATTCCTGATCCAGTAACATGGATAACCTCTACTGCAGCCTGCTGAGCCCTCACCATGTTTTCTACTGTCAGTCACACATAACTTTGACTCTGAAGTGAATGTTCTCCATTTCTATTTTGTGTCATATGTTTTCTACTTTCACTAACACTCAACAAGAGAAGCAGGCCCAGGAGGCATCTGTGTACAAAGGTATCTCTATGGTTACCCCATTTTGATCCCTTTACCTGCTTTGGCTACTTTGTATTCTTACCCATATAGCAATGGTTATGCAGGTGATTGTCAGGCTGTAGACCAATAGAGCACAAGATCCCGCCCACATCACCACCTCTGGGATTAATGGAGGATTGCATGGACAGTCCTTAACAGGTAGTATGATGCTGTCGTTGATTGATGTCAAAGTCTTCCCATCTGAAATTCCATAAGAAGACAGTTTATATTATTATTATTATATATTACATTTCACATTCATGTGGGAAAAGTACCTCTGAAATCCTTCCTTGATGTCCCCACCACAACCTCGGTGTTGGTGTGGTGTTTTGGGGTACTTTGTGACCTCCAAACATGGCGTGCATGATGGCATCCAAAGAGTTTTCCAATTTTAGTCTCATCTGACATGACTATATTTCCCAGTATTGCACAGGCTTGTCTAAATGTTGTTCAGCAAACTTTAAATTCACTTTAACATGTTTGTTTTTACAGCATTAGAGTCTGAATATGGGCGGCTGAGTGCATTACTTATTGTTTTCTTTGAAACGATCATACCTGCTGATCCCAGGTCAAATGCTCCTTGGCTCTCCTGATCATTCTGTTCATTCTGTCTGAAATCTGTCTGAAGCACCTGGTTGTGGCCAGTTTATGGTGAAATTATGTTCTTTCCACTTGCAGATTATGGCCCCAACAATACTCACTGGACCCTTCAGTAGTTTAGAAAGCAACAACAACTGGTGGGGAGCAGCAGGGAGGGGGCTAAGTAGCAGGGCTGCTTTCAAATGACTGATTTCAGCTGTCGTGACATCCATGCCTTTCACACCTCCCTTTCTGCATGTGTTCAATACTTTTTCAATGTCATTTCTGATTATTCCTCGTAATTTCATTTGTGAACATCTATGGTTTCATTTGTTTGTTTGTGTGGACTGGAAATCTGGTCAGAATTCAAAGTTAGCATTAAATTAGCACCTTTAGAAATATATGTACTTAAAACTGGTGACGTGTTTCATATTTATTTTACCCGCTGTGAACCTTTAGAGCCTCGTCAGCGGGGAGCAGAGACTTTGTAATGTATTTGTTCTGCTCAGACAGTGTGCAGTGACCTGGATGTGGGGAAGACCCTCTGATTTTCCCTGCTGTCCTCAGTACTGTTTGCAGGGACTTCCAATCTGCAGCCCTGCATGCTTCTGACCACACAGACATACATGTGGTCCAATCTGAAAAACCTAGTTTGAAAATCTAGGTGCGATCTACCAGCTGCAGGGGACTCTGCATAACTATGATCGAATAACCTAAGTAAGCAGGGAGTCAAAGACTGAGTGTGAAAAGTCTCTTTATCTGAGTCTGTGATGTGCAAAGAGCTTAACCAGACTCCAGAAGGCTGCAACTCACTAGCACTTGTTTTTTTAAGCTTTGTGAGACTCTGCAAGAAGTATTTTAAAGGTTTTTGGATGCATTCCTCATTCAGCCTCACCTCACATAATTCTGTGCGGTTGTGTGTAGATAACAAACAGAACAGATAAATTATTGAATTACCAGGTTCATAACTGCTGGATTCATTTTTACTGTTTTTTGCACTTAATGTCACTACTTGGCATGTGTGGTAGGTGGAAGGTGTACCCGAACGCAGCAAACTCGGTCATACAACTCAGTCATATAAGAAACTAGACATGGAACAAACAGAGCGCACAGCATCAGGCGATCACACGACACCGATGAAAACTAAGGACTTGGACATACATGAGGTAAAAGGACAGAGAAGAGACACCTGGGTAACACACAGACTAAGACATACGAACATAGAGAAAAGGTCAAAACAGAGACAATCAGACAATTCATGATCTCACACACAGAATGGAAAGGAATGGTTTTCTTAATGAGTTTGTGTGTATGAGTCACGTGTTTTACCGGTCACATTGACTTGGATTCTCTGACAGCTCTGTTTGTATGGTGGAGGATAAATCTTCTCAGTGATGCAGGAGTACACCCCACTCTCACTCACTGTGACTTCAAACTGTGCAGTATGGTTCTGTATAAAGAAAACAAGAAGCAATCATTCACGATCATTTCAACTGAATTCATTGAATGGAGTGAGTCCAGGTGTTTCCGGCATCTGGCTGGGATGTCGCTCAGGCCGAGATGTCTCAGGCATGTGCTGCCACATGGAGACCCTGAGGCACGTCCGGGAGATGATTTTTATGGCCAGCTTGGGAACACCGCAGTGGCCCACCAGCAGTGTTGGTCAAGTTACTTGAAAAAAGTAATCAGTAACTAATTACTGATTACTTCCCGAAAAAAGTAATCCTGTTACTTTACTGATTATTTATTTTCAAAAGTATTTAGTTACTTAGTTACTTTTTAAAACAAGATGTATCCCCTAAATAGGTAAAAACGTCATAGATCTTTCAGCCCAATTCTGCTTTTTCTGCATAATCCATCATATAAAATGTAATCAAATGAAAAAATGTCTTTTTAAACTTTAAAACTTTATGCATCAAGCAAACATTAAATTATATGCAACGTTCTCTGACTGGAAGAAATTTGTTTAACATTTAAACCTGTTTTCTGCACATTCCAGCACATAAAATAAAATAATTTTTTGTGTTTACACTCACTCTTTCAAATACATGCAAGTGAAACACAGCAGAAAATAAATAAAACCAAAGACTAGCGGTCCTGTTGCTCTATTTTCACCTGTACAGCAGGAGTGGGGCAGGCGGAGGTTTACCCTGGTGCAGGTGTGCCGCAGCGGTCAGTGGAAGGAGCCTCGTCAGCCATGTTTAGACTGTTGCCCCATGACACCGACCCAGTAAGCAGCACACAATCAGTTTATGCATGGATGCCTCTGAATGTTCACATTGATTGAAATAGAGTACGTACTTTATTAACTAAAAATAAAATATTTACTTTTCTTATCTACATACTTAAAAATATTTGTTGTTTCTGTGACTCCATCTTTCTCTGAGTTGATGATTTATTTGAACTGAACTATTGTTCAGATTAACTGAAAATCTCATTTCTATTAAATATGCTTTTATCATTTTAATATGGCTCATAACATTGAGTTATAGACCTTTTTTATATGTGTTTAATTCAAAGGAGCAAGTTTGAAAGCAGCAGAGCTCATTACAGTTCAAACATGGATTAAACATAGATGGTTGTTATGTGCTCAAAATGCACATGTCCAAACCATCTCAGCCTTGCCTCTCCAAACTGCTCAACCTGAACCTGTGATGTTCTCATTTCTAATCCTGTCCATTCTGGACTCTCCCAGTGAAAATCTTGAAAACTCTGCCACTTCCAGTCTGGTATCCTGTCTCTTTTGTCAATGCCCCCATCTCCAAACCATACATCAAAGCTGGTCTCACTAACATCTGGTAAACCTCCCCTTTCACTCTTGCTACTATTGTTCTGTCACCCTGCCTGCTCTTTCTTCTTCGCCACTCTTGTGCACTGTCCATTGCCTTGGATGGCTGACTTCATGTATGTAAACTCATCAGTAATTACTGCCAGTCATGCACATCCCACATCCTGATTATACGAGAGACGTTACATTTAGAAATTAGAGAAGAAGTTACATGTGTTTATATGTATGTCTTAAAAATGTACTGATTTATGAATACTGACCAACTGACTGCAACAAGTCTAATAATGCTGCTTAAAGTGCTTTTTACAGGGATTTTACTGTTGATCACGGTGGCAGTTTCTATACTTGACCTTTATCATGCTTACAGAAGAAGAAAGCTAATATGGTTCAGCAAAACTAAAGAAAAATAACTCAAACTAAAATGTTAGTTACCTAAAAAAATAAAAACTATACTTCAGAAAAAAAGGAAAACACTGAAAAGACATCGTGTATTCACAATATGTATATAATACTATGCACAACACACACACACACACACACATATATATAATATTGTGACACTACATTCATTAAATAAAAATTTAATTTAATGTAAAACATTACTTAAATGTCTTTCTGCCCATACTGTTGTGGATCTTTTGCAGGAATTTTCAGATGTTTTTTCAAACTGGTTACATCAATCAGTTGAATTTGAAGTTCATATGTGGTTTTGGGGGTCTGTGGGGGAGGTATGATCTGAAGCAACCACATAAATTGGTTTAACAGTCAGTGAAACTGTAATATAGCTTTCTAAAGAAGTCAGCCTGACATTTAGTTAAAGGAATATTATACCAACAGCCACTGATTACTGTTTCATCCATATGCTGACATATGATGTCACCAGGAGCCTTTGACTCTCAACATGAAATAGTAACCAAACACAGGTGCAGCTTCTCCCTCCTCATTTTCTAATTTCCCATAATTTCTTTTGGGATTAATAAAGTGTTTCTGATTTTGATTCTTTTCACTTGCACTGAACGGGTTTGCATACAGTTGTCATTGTTCTTAAAGCACAAGGACAATAAAGATTGTGATGATGTTCATATGCTAAGGCCATCACAGTCCCCAGATCTCAGCCCAGCTCATACACCTATGGGACATTTTGAAACCAAGTCTTAGACAGAGCTCTCGATTTCTGTCATCAAAACTCCAAATGACAAAGTGTCTTTTTGAAGAATGTAATTCAACCGGCCAATAAAAGTTCATAGACCTTTAGACTCAGTGCCGACGGGGACCAAAGATGTTCTGCACAAAGATGCGTAATACCTTACAAAAATAGATATAGAGGTCCATGCAGCAATTTTAACTGTCAGCTTGCCATCACATGTCGATGTCATGGCCTTGATTGCTCACAGCTTTCAAAATGCAGTGCATCTGCATTATGATACTGCATACTGTGAACAAATAGAAACCCCAACTTGCATGGAATCTCAGTGCAGTGCAGAGGTGAGACAGTGTGGTTTTCCCGTGTGGCAGAGATCAGCAGTTCTTGCAATCTGACTTTCATTTCATCAGAGTTTTTTCTGAGACATAAAAGCAGAATGAATACAATGACTTCAACATAAACTGTTTACATAACTGTGGTGCATACTGACGAGGTGTACTGCACTGTACTCCAGTGCCTATGACACAGAAAACAAATTCAACATATTTGAATGATACAAAAATCTATACTGAAAGTTTTTTTTAATGAATGTCCTCAGTAAGGAAAATGTGGCAGCTAAAGAAAGCTACAAGCTCACACACTGACCTTATCCAGGCTGAGTTTACTGATGGGTTTTTCATTGAAGATTAACTGATATTTCATCTCTGAGGCTTGGATACGTGGACATGGAACCATCACTTTACTGGATTCGGTCGCTGAGATGACGGGGCCACCTGATGGACAAAAACAGAGTCCAAGCAACAAAGGATAAGGTTGTGCAGAGGCTACCTGTCATACTCAACAAATAACACTGCTCAGCGTTGTAATGTACAAGCATGATGTGCATGGAAGTCTGTCAAATCTGAATACATGTAAGCAGTACATTTTTCTCACCAAACCCCGACAATGTTGTAACCCAACGTGAACTGTTGCACTTTTCTCTGCTTTTATGAAATGTGTTGCTCAAATTTTGTATGAACACAAAACAAATAGCAAGTCAGTCAAAAATATTTATAAAGCACTTTTAGGCACAGCTCTCACTGACACAGCTCTACTCTGCAAAGTATGTGCAAATGTACACATCCCAGTACTTCAATATTCACCAGTAAACAGCTGTATAATGGCAACAACAACCAGAGAACAGCAGGTTACTAATGTAGGTATAGTGAATTATAGTAACACACACAGGGGAGGTCCTAGCCTAAAGATAAGGCTGCATCAGTCAAGAGCTGTGACAGACACCCCAGTGTTGAAGATGAGCCACAATAGTGTTTCAGTCCACCAAAAGGTGCAGCACGGTCAGGGCTGCTTTATCTCCCAACTTTGACACTAGTAACAGATCAGTGGTCACTTCAAAGACTTAAAGGAGTGTTTTTGTTCCCTGCTGGTGTAGAAATAAAACTCCTAGAATGAAAATGAAGAAAACAGAGCATTCAGCCTGCCCTTCTTTGATGTTATTGACACAACCTGTAGTGTTATCACTGGTTCTGCTGCTTTTACTACAAAAGAGCATCTGCAAACTTGCTGGAACATGCTGCTCTGACACTATTCTGATGTCCAGCTCAGGTTTGCCACTCCAGGCTCAAATTCCATCCCTGCGGGCACGCTCTGATCTGTGGTCGAACTGGGATTTCTGTCAGTTGTTGTCAAACATGAACTGAAACATGAATCGAAACATTTTCAGCTTCTTACCTGGAATGCCCCAGTTTACAATTTTTCAGTCAACAAGTAAAATATGATCCAAGTTTTAGGAAAATCAGGGTTAACACAATAGCATGAACTCCAAACTGCTAAGATGGATCCTTCTAATGGAGGCTGGACTGTTATAGCTCAGAAAAAGTCGATCTCATTGTTAGTTATGGCCGCTCGTCACTAGAGAGGGTCGTGCTACTGTACCCCTGACAGAGGGACACTTTTTCACACCGCTGTATTTTATTTTAAACTGTGAGTGTTTCTGGACATCAGACTTGATCCTCTCATGACTGTTTTTAACCTAAATATGATGGCACATGCATGGAGCTTCTATCCACGGTGTAAGTTAAGTAGTTAACCTCAGTGTCTTTATACTGTTGGCAGAAACCAGACAAGCATGAAAAGGGAAATCAAAACCAGGAAGGTAAGAAACCAGAAACTTGAAGCACCACTGACACAACACACTGAATGAACCTTGACTAAAACCTACGAGTATAATCCTGTTGTTACCAAGTTTGTTTGTTTTTATTTGTCCAAACACAGATTGTCTCCTTAAAATATTGTACTGGGATCACTCAGCAGCCAGTTTCTTAGGTACGCTTCATTAGCACTGGGTTGGACCCTTTTGACTTGATTTTTTGTTGGATTCTGCTAGAAACAAGCTGCTAGAAACAGTCCTTGGAGATGTTGGTCCATATTCCCATGAGCACATCATGCAGTTGCAGCTGCAGGTTTATCAGCTGTACATCTATCATACAAATCTCCCATTTCAGCAAAGGTTCGCTACTAGGCTGACACCTGGTGACTGTGAACGCCATTTGAGTCATTTTTACAGTGTACATACACATCAGTGCATAAACTGTGCAAGAATCACTGATTTATCCATGTTTTCAAATCTGAATTTGTTCTTTCTTTAAGTGCTGCTGACACTGTGTATGAACAAACTCTGAGCTGCCTGTCTCAGGAAATTCAATTTAAACTCACAGTCTTTTAAATTACTTCTATTACTATTATCATTATTATTATTTTAAGTGTTTACAATTTGTCACACTTTTGTGACCATAAAAGAAGAATCTTCTGTTTATTATTAAGAGCTTTTCAACCGTTTTTCTTTGTGTTGTATGAAACAATAAAGTCAATGTTGGATGCCGTCATTCACAGTCATGGTACAGGGTGTCCTTGGTTTACTCTTCTTTATTGCTAGTATCTCTAGTTTTGTATTCTGGACTTTGTTTTAAGAAAGGATTTATGTTCATATGTTTATAGTCTTCTGTTAGTGTTCGGATCATTTGTTCCTTTAGTCTCTCGCCCTGCTGTGCTGATTGTAGTTTTCTTAGTTACCTTTTGTCTCCATGTCTGCTCTCTGGATGGTTTCGTTTCTCAGTCAGGTTTCTGCTGTTGCTTTAAATAGCTCAAACATGTCAGGCCATTCTCCTCTGAACTCTCAAATTAAAAAGGCAATGTCGCCCAGAGATATTGTCTCATTTTCAGGGCTGTTCTTTCTGTGGTGTAGCAGAGTGTAAAAGTGTAGTTATTAACAGTTCTACTGCTATTAAAACCAGCGTTCCTGTGACTGCGTGTGTGGCATAATATGACCAACCCAAAGCATTAATGTTGAGTATAAGTACTCTTATATGAATCTAGGTCATTCATTCTGTCATTAACTTTGCTAAACTGAGGTTATACACCTCACATCTGATTTATTTAGTATCAAGTCAAAGAGCTGCACTAAAGAATAACTCACTCTTTAGTTTTTCTCATTTTTTGAGCCCGTCAGTTTGCATAGAGGGTTAATGTCAGTGTAGATTTTACTTTTTACTGTTTCTCAGAGTGTACATATTGTGTACTAAAAGTTATTTGTGAGCCATGTATTAGTATTTCATTTGTTGTCCCACAGTACCACGAAACTGCAGGCTGACAGAACACAAGAAAGAACATTTTGAGGACTGTCCATAACAAACTCACTTTATAACCACTGCAAAGTAAGTAAAAGCACGAGAATCCGACAGGGAACGCGACAGCTCTCAGTCATTCTGAAAGTCGTCACATTGATTAATACACTCACTTATACAAATAACTGAAGTTATTTCACAAATTCACTGGTCTTACCTGAGCATTCTGTGCCTTCTCCATCACTGAAGCACACCATCACCACCATCCACAGAGCCCTCACCCTCATCTTGCTCTCCTCTGAAGCCCGCTGCCCGTGTTTGATGCTGGTCTGTGATGAGGACAGATTTTGTTTCCTGGAAGGTGTGAGGGGGGTTATCACAGTCCTCACTATGTAAAAGCTATTTGCCACGTGCTAACAAACACCATGTTCAGTACAGAGAAGTGTGTCACTCTGTCAGATAGGAACATTTCCTGTGTGAAGCTATGAAACCATAGAAAACGAATACCCACGTGTCCCCACACACACACGCACACACGCACACACACACACACACACACAAACACACACACACACGCACACACACACACACACACACACACACAAACACATGCACACACACAGTTTACAGGTAAACCTGCAGCAACATGTACACCCATATAAACACACCCAACAAACATATTTACAATGGCTTTTTCACACATACACGGACACACACGTGCGGGACAAACACATGCAGTTAGTAGGTGAGGGAGAACTACAGACCACAGCAAATCACACAGATGGGTGAAAGTGGATCATATCAAAAGTCTCTGTTTTGTGTTCTTTTTTGTTACTCTGCCAATCAAAGCTGACTGACGCCCAGATGTTTATAAGTACAACACGAACTGCAGGTTTAGTTTCAGTGGCCACTGCTTCAAAAACAACGCAAACAAACAAAAGCAACTGTAACTGGTCGAAATTCAAGAAGATTTTACGTGTGTGTGTGTGTGTGTGTGTGTGTGTGTGTGTGTGTGTGTGTGTGTGTGTGTGTGTGTGTGTGTGTGTGTGTGTGTGTGTAAAGAAGAG
>VUQP01044377.1:13009-26750 GCA_015108555.1 Coptodon rendalli
ACATGTTTCACTTTTACACATTTTTTTTATTCTTTCCAAAGAAGAAGTTAAAATAAAGTGGAAAAAAGAGCAAATCTGTGGGTTTTGAAAACCAGCTTCAATGAAAGGTTTGGTTGTAAATTAATGAAACTGACACAAATGAAAAGGGTGGCCCATATGAATCTGTCTCTCTCTCACTCTCTGTATAAATTAATTAATTAATTAAAAAGATAGATAGCTGCCTTCAGTGTCTGCAGTGCTGGCTTCTGGTAGTCTCAGTTCTGACTATCTTTGTCTCTTTGTTGCCATCCAGCTCTCCAGTCCCATTGACATTCCTGTGACACTGAGCTAATAGTTGTTTTGCTGTTGGTTTAGATGCAGGGTATCAAAACTTCCATAGGTCTCACTTCCTTTTTATGTAACCCCTTCCACTGGGATTACTCGTGTAGTAGTATCAACAACCTGCCAGCCTCTCACATGAAGCATGAGTGTGTTCTGGGTAATCAGCAACTGATGCAAACTTTTTTTCTCGCAGACCTAGTCTGGGGGCCATTACTGGGTATGCACGCCCTGGTCAGGGGTTCCAGTCCTGACCCAGACCTTGGTGAATAGATTTTGCAGCTCATCTGGACACGGAAGCCCTCATGATCCTTTATGAGGAACTGGAAAACACAGCATCTGGAATAGCCCATGGAGCCTGCTGCCACAGCAGCTTAGCTTTGGATAGTTATGGATGGATTGATCAATGCATTTATGTGTAAAATATGTAATGTAAAATATGTTGATTATCTTTAAAACTGCTAAAATCAACACCTCTAAAAGCTAAAGTTTGGTCCACCAATGACACGTACATTATCCTGGAAGAATGTGGTACTGCTATAACTACAGACTTTATTTTTTCGTTAGTTTTCATGTGAAAGACGAGTTCTTTCTCATGCCACGTTGTTTGGACGAGCAGTTCTCAGGAAAGCTTCAACCCACATCTGCCACAATTCTGAGCAGCTGCACACAGCATAATCTCCCGTGTGCTCTTTCTCACACAAACACACACACACACACACACACACACACACTTTCAGTGACACATCCTTATAGAAACAGTAAGCTATTAACAGGTTTCATGGCACAGGAGATCTTGGTATATTTACAACAAAACAGAAGCATCTCTTACTGTGACAGACCCACAAACTCCCCTTTAAACATTTCCCAGTTTTTCCTTTGGTCTGCATTTGTCTGCCCAGTGTGTACTGGCCACAGTGGCTGTAAGATGTCCTTAATACTGCCAGTGTGAAACACTTAGTTCACCCAGAGATGCAGTTTGTGTTTATTAAGATCCCCGTTCTTCCTGCGGTCACAAATCTTTACATTTTAACAATGCGTTATAAGACAGACACACAAATACAATGTAAGAATCTGACTAGACAAACATACACACTATAAAAACACGCAAAGTGCTCCATATAACACAAATCTGGGGAAACACTGATAATATAAAATTTGCACACATACAATGTTTTAAATTCATGTTACCATTTTTAACAGTCAGACCAAATGAATAATGTTTTAGTTGTATTTAGTTGTTGTATTTGTAGCTGTATTAACTGAGTCCATTCTTCCACAGCCCTGTACACAGCTGTGCTTTAGATTGAACTGTTCTTGCTCTGCTGGTCTAATTTCACACACTGAAAAACAATTTCTTATGCAACGCGATTGGTGTCTTTGTGACAATAATATTTCTAATAAATACAAGTAAAGAATAAGTCAGTTTATAATTAACAATGAACCAGTTAAGACGTTATATCCACAACAGTGAAATCCATTTGGTGAGTAGTTGGCCTTTATGTTAGTACATGGTAACTTCATGTACTAACATACAGGGCATGTCTGTAAGAGTGTAACAAAGTTACCTCATGAAGAATTAACACATAATGTTAAAACATTCAGTTTTTCAGAATTTACATAAATGTTTAAATAATGTGGATTCAGTTCAGCTACATAAATTCACACTGTGCCAGTTTACAGCAAGAGTCACTTCAGCATGCTTTGTTGAGACTGAGGGTCTGAGCTTCCAACAGTCGGATCGCTGTGAGCAATCACTACCTGCAGGTGTGGGGAGGAAGAAGTCCCTTTCAAAAGTTGCTTTCAAATACTGCTCTGTGGAAAGGTTAATGATGTGGTTATGCTTCCAGTTCATGTGTCGAGTTGATATTTAAAATATGCATCTTCATAGACGGGTTGAACACACACACCACACACTGTGTGTACATGTGCAGCCATTAACCTTCCCTTGTTCCTCCAGTGAAGAGCTCACAGCTTTGTGCAAGGGGATGAAAATAAAATGTCCCGACATTTCAAATTAGCAGCGTGGGCTGTGAGTTGGAAAGCTCGACAAAGTACTGAGATACGTAATGCACATTTAAAAAAATATACATATATGTAATAAGTGGGTGGAAATCTTTGATTGCTTTTTCCATTGTCTTTCTATTATAAGTCAGCAGAGGAAGCCAGCAGGGGACGTCCCGCTCCCACTGAGCGCACCCCCAGGTTAAAGTTCCACTGCCTGCTTGTCTCTGTTTGTCTAATCTGCGGCTCTTTGTTGGTTCTGGCTTTGGAAAATTGGTGTTCTTGTTTGGCATGCAGTCTCTTTGCACCCAACAAGTGCGGGGTTGAGCTCTAAAATTTGAGCAACAATAAAAAAGTTAACCCCATCAGAGATTTATAGCAATGGCTCTCTTCAACTAGTTAGTGCCAAACACAGCATGCAAGTCTGTGGCTTAGAGCTGCGGCTTGTACCTCCTCCTCTTCCTTCCTCTCTGCAGCAGCCCCAAGTGTTCTGCTGTAAAAAAAAAAAAAAAAAAAAAATCATCCGTCTTACTGAATCCATCAGCCATCCCATTTAAAATTGTTTAATTCCATTCTTGTAACACTGACAGGTGGATTCCTGGGATTAGACAAAGTTTTTTTCTGTGAGTGCAAAGACTAGAAAATGAAATACAGCTGTTACATTGTTAAACTCGCTGGTGCCGCTCCTGTTAAACTGCATTTAACAGGTGTGTGTGTGTGTGTGTGTGTGTGTGAGAGAGAGAGAGAGAGAGAGAGAAAAGCTGATTTAGCATCTTTTACCCAGCTCGAAATCACAGCATAGTCGTGTCCAACCAGTTCTAATGTTCACCAGCTGGGCGGCACCTTTATCAGGATGCACTGATGATAATAGTCCAGATGTGACTTTGTGTTCACAGGTTTCTTCGTGAGGCGCAATGAGGACATTTTCACTGTCCACTGGTTGGGGCTGGCTGAAGCTCAGGAGGTAGAGTGGGTCATCCACTGACTGGAAGAGTGGTGGGTTGATCCCTGGCTGCTCCAGTTTGCATGCCAAATATGCAAATATCAATGGGCAAGAATCCTCTTAAGCACAGGAAAACATGAGGCCTGTTGTATAAAGTGCTCCGAGTGCTCCGGGAGAAAAGAAAAGCATCAGTATATAACAATCAGTCCATTTAATGTTCAAGTCATGTGTGAGGGCGTCCATAAGGGACAGGTGTGCGAGTCTTTCCCGTTGTCTCGTGGACCATAACTATGATTTGACATATCACATGGAGAATGTTGTGCTCTTTGTAGCAAGCTGGTAGCTAGAAAATAATAATACTACTAGTAATATTTTCATATTGGCTCTTGATGGGACTTAGCTGATAGTCCATTGTGAAAAATGCACCATGTTTGACTATGATGATGATGCTTGGCAGTACAAACAGAAAAAATAGTAACTAAAAACTTTCTGTCACACACTGTCAGAGAAATGTCAAAAGGAAGAGTAGAGTGTGTCTGAACAGTGATACAGGTGTTACAGCACCCTCTGCGCTCCTCGCCTTTCTTTGCTTTTCACGTAGATCTTTGAATTTTGCTGCGCAGGATGACGTGTCAGCACAGTCTGACAGTCTGACACTAGAGGGCGCTCTCTGGAAACTCATTTCAGTTCTACATGTTTGTCCTATGGAGAGAGCCATGATTGTTTTCCGCTAACTGACGTACCTCCTGCGGGACATGCTTTGAAGAAAGCATAATATTTTTCTTTTGTGCATATAATGATTGATTATAAAAGTGTGCTAGGTGTTAGACCCTTTAAAATAATGATAATAATAATAATAATAATAATAATAATAATAATTGTTGGGTTGTGTTAATATGAGCAACCAGACACACTTGCTTTTATTTATAGACAAAACAAAACAAACAAACAAAAATATAACGTATTATATTTGATCCTGTCGGGGTCTCCTTTTAGTAAATTAAAATATGAAGCTTGTGTGGATGTGCATACATCACTGCTTGCACACATGCACACAGTGATGTATCCAAGTCTGACCACGTTAACATTAGTGGTCAGACTTGGATGTAAAAAGCGCTATCTTAAATCGGACCAGGTGCCTATTTTGTGTGTGTGTGGTACATATCGGCCCATTATATTATATTATGAACTTTTCACACAGATGACATGAGAATAGAATAGAATAGAATAGAATAGAATGAACTCATCAGCACCGATTGGTTAAGGCTGATTTAAGGGTTGGGCAGGACAGGAAATGAGCCACCGGGAACGCGCAGGGTGAGGATACGCGCTCCCACAAGTTTTTTTGGGATCCGGTGAAGCGTCAAGTCAAACTGCAGAATACCGGAAGTGAGGCGTTTTCGGCTTCACAGTAAAAGCTTAATTCTTATTTGTATGGTCCTTATATGCACTTTATTCTCAATCCTTAAATCTAAAATTTGATATACAGAGAAAAAACAAAAACTTCATTTTTTATGTAATATACACTGGTCTGTGTGGGGTGTGGAACTGGATTATTTCCCTCAGTTTAACTTGTACAACGACAAAAATAAAAAAAATAATAATAAATCCAATCTAAATTGAGATAAATAAAAAATAGAACCTAAAAGTGTTTAATATTGTGTAGCCTAGCCAAATAAACATGAGAAGTGGCATTCTCAAATGTCAGTACTAATAATAAAATATATATTTGGAAAATCTGGAAATGTTCTGCATGAAGATAAACAAACAAACAAATAGATTAAATAAATAAAAAATAAACAAATAGAAGACATTAGGACATCCATTGTATATTCCATACTGGAATCTTGTTGGTTTTCATGCCAGTCCTTTAAACACATCTTACCAGCTAATTTCTGACAGTAATACTAATCATTACAGATGAGTGAGGAGAACCATGGGGACCGGATACTGTGGGGAAACATCTGAATAACAACAAAGGTAATTATACTCATGCTCAGTGTGCCTTTTTTTTCCTCAGGCAAATGAGCTACAATTAAAATACAAGAGAGTAGCCTGCTACCACAAAGTTATCATTAAAGCACGACATAAATATGTTATCATTATTTATCGTCAGTTATTAAATAATAATAATAATAATTAAAAGGGCTCATCTTTCTAGTTTTATTGTGAAAGTCACGCCGGAAGTGATCCGAGTGCCAGCCTCCAGTATCAGCAGCGGTGTTGGGATTCAGTGTGGCAGCAAGGGAAATCAGTGGAATCTGGGCTATCTGGGAAAAGGGCAGTCGGTGAAAACCGGCACTAAACCGGCAAGAATCCCGGCGAAGTGTCCACCGTGACACCGCAGAAGCTCCCGGCGGACTCCTCGGTCCCGTCTCCCGCTGCTGGCTGCGGTTTTTCCTCCCTGGATCCGCACAGTAAGTAGCCCGATTCCTCGCTCACCTAAACGCATCTTCATCACACCGCATTCACCCTTTTTCTCTCTCTCGGTAACCTTTGTGGATCAAGCACTAAAGCGGCTTCTCCTGGCTGGTGAAACACCGGAGCTTTTTCATTTTGTGACAAATGCATCACGATTTCCATTCGTTAACATCCGCTGCCATAAAAGCTCATTAATTCCGTTAGAAGCTGCATGTGTGTGCAAAGAAAGGAGAAGGATGTGAGGGGGGGTGACAGAAAAAAGGCACTGGAGTGTCTGCATGTGCACACACGGGCTCGCTGCTCGTAGTGTCAGACTGCGCAGGGGCCTGCAGCGCACACACTCCCGGCCTGTATGCGCAGGGTCGCCGGGGAACAGCAGCCGGCTGACACCGCCTTTCCAGGCGGAATATCGGCGTAGCTCCGAGGCCAGGCGTGCCGGGCTGACACGAGCTAGGCGTGGCCTTCATATAGCGTTACACAGATATGGGCGTGTCCCCCGCAGCTGCCTCACAACTCACTGCTGTCCGGTTAAATCACATCCACATATTGCGCGCATTGATGTGATTTGAGCATCGGTTTCCATTTTGGTGATGTTTTGCGTAATAAGCAGACTGACGAAGGTTCGCCTTCTTTAAAAGTCATTTCAGATGCAGCATCATTAGACATGCAGGCTGCCATCTGTCTGTCTGTCCTCCTCCCGTGCACTGTCAGGGTCTAACTTCCGCTATGTGAGCCTGGCTGTCTGTCCTCCTGCTCACACTCCTGTCCGTCTACAGTGAGGGACCCCAGCACGGTTAGAAGTGGTGGTCAGCCATTTTTTATGTGTGTTGCTGTAAGCTGTCAGGTGTTTAAATGACGTGATTCCACTGTATATATATATGTACAATATATTTATAAACATTATGTTTCTTTGATGTCATCCATTTGTTTTGGATTCCACATTTTGATGCCTCAGTGTTGGTGGTTAGGGTGTGTGCAGTGTTTGTGAGTCCATAGAGATGTGCAGTGTTATTAGTAAATGCTAGCAGGGCGGTTAGCAGGCTGAACCCACAAACTGTACAACACACTGGTTCACATATCAACAACCGACTTTTTGGAGGCCTTTCCTACACAGCCAGCCATATTATTTACACTAAATATGGGGGCGTGGTTTAGTTGTGTTACAGCCATTAGAGGTGTGGCTTAGCAGGCGCTGATTTGATACAACTCCCAACAGGCCATGTTATTAATAATGCTAAAATTACACTAAATTATCTTATTATTTAATATAATATGCAGGCACTTACACAATATTTAATATTTCAATATCATGGTTATCGTCAAACCACAGTTATTGTGATTAGTTCATTGTTTTGTTTTTTTATAAAGAATATCATCCCTGGTTGCATCAGCACCAGTACGGGCAGTATGCTCAGTACTTTGTATCACATGCTGCTATTACTATTTGAATTGTATGCTCCATGCTGGTGTGAATGGGTGAATGAGGATTGTATATGGGGTGGCTGTAGCTCAGGTGGTAGAGCAGGTCATCTACTGATCGGAAGGTTGGTGGTTCGATTCCTGGCTTCCCCTAGTCTGCATGCCAAATATCCTTGTGCAAGATACTAACCCCAAATTGCTCTCCGATGCATCCTTCGGAGTATGAATGTGTGTGAATGTTAGCTAAAAGAAGCACTTAGACAAATGTGCTTGTGCAAATGGGTGAATGCACAAGTTGTGTAAAGCGCTTTGAGTGCTCAGAAGAGTAGAAAAGCGCTTTATAAGAACCAGTCCATTTACCATTTATAAAGTGCTGTAAGTGCTCACGTAGAGTAGAAAAGCGCTATATAAGAATTAGTCTGTTTATCATGACCACTTCAAAAAGTACTAAGATGGCAATGATGAAAAATCTTCCTTTTGAAGTATGCAATGGTTACTCATGTCTGTCTTTTATATACAGTCTATGAGAGAGAGCAGAATATGAATATAAGTTTCTCACATGAGTAACGTGGTTACAGTTAATCTTAAACTCTGACAGCTGAGTGAAAACCAGACTGAACAGGCAAACAGCTAGAAGGGCAAACCTGCAGCTCCACGTGGGAAATTGTTCCAGGAACTTTGCTGGGAAGATTTCAGGTATGAACATCCTGACATGTTCACTTGCCGTGCTCGTCTCTAAGGTTCTTTCGTCTCAGAGGGTCCGTGTCGATGCATGTTGGTTTTTTCAGATGCTCCAGCATCTCCATACAAGACTCATGTTGTTTTTCCTGCTCATGTCTCAGTGGACCTGTTGATACAGCTGCACACGTTTTTATCATCAAGTCTCTCCACAACTACAAGATCTAAACTTCATTCAATCACCATTGTAGTAAAAAGAAGGGCTATCACAGAATTGTGGCACAGACTTTGTACCAATGTGTGACTGAAGATGTAGGAGCAGTGTAGTATGTTCAGTCACAGAAGCCTGATGTCTCTGATAGTATACTGATGGAAGTGTACTGATGTAGTGCAGCAAGGAGTTGTACTTTCAACGGATTTTGTGGGAATGAGCCTGTGATCACAGTCTCATTCCCACACGTCTTTAATCGCGTCCACTGGTGACATAAGACAGGAAATGATATATGAAGTATTCAGAATGATTTCACCACACTAACAGTTTTAAACATTTCTCATTCAAATGTGTGATGCCTCATTTCAACCAAATGTTCTTAAAACCACTGGTAAAGGCGTAAACGCTGCCGTCTGTAACTGGGCACGTCGGAGCTCCAGTCTAATCGTTCTGGCAGTTTTGAGAAGTCCCGCCTCGATAACGCGGTCGCGTGCGGCAAAGTGGGGCAGGATCCCGTGTCTCGGGGTAGTGCTGAGAGTGAACTGGAGTATAAAAATCTCAGATGCCCTAATTCCACTCAAGGCTTCCCCAGCTATGTGTGACCAGCCTGTGAACTACACTGTCCACTGTGCCCACACTAACATGCTGATTTAGCACTGCTCTTCCCAGTCGCCCAGCACCTTTTTAAACAGCGTGACATCATTTTTGATGGTTTTAGCATTGATGCAGTACGAGTTGCTGCTTATCGCTGGCAAGGTGTGGATTACATGTTTAAATTGTTTAAATATTGTGACCATCATTTGGCTAACCATTGCAGTTAAACTCACCTAATTACCAATCGCATAAACATTATGAACATTAATATCTTGTTGAGTAATCATCACTGCTAATAAGTATACTGGTTGCTTTCCTTGGCAAACCAGAACATGAACAGGCTTCAGAGCGGTTCGCTCATTTGGTGGAAGGAGCATTTTGCATAAAGCACTTAATGCTGGGCTTATAATGTGCGATTTTTGGCCCATTTTGAGCCGATTTTTGAGTCGTGCGACCGTTTTGGTGATCGGCCCGAGTTTGGCCTTCATCGTGCGTCGTGCATCGTGTAGTATACGTGTAGTAACGAGAAGTGATTAGCACCTCACGACGGTCACCGATCAACAATCGCTTGGTCGGGAGGATTTCAAACAGGTTTGAAATCCTCCCGACCGTCGTGAGGGTGTCACCGCAGCTGCTCACACTGCGCATGCGCAAACACATAAACGTCGGAGCAGCACGGCTGTGCGGCGTGTGATCTGGACACAAGTGATGGAGGCACTTGTAGAACTTTGGAAAGCTCGTCCGAGCCTTTTCGATGTGGCATCACAAAATTATCACGACCACAACAACCGTGAAAATAGTTGGATCTACACTGCTGCTCAATCACAGCTGCCTGATCAATGTTTTTCATTAGCAATTTAGCAAAGTTGATGGTGTGTGTGTGTCTGTGTGAGTGAAAGACAGAGAGGGAGATTTTCTGTTATAACCTCCATTTTATGGACGCACATTGTGAGCACTCAGGTCGCATCAGAGCATCGGGCCGTATAGTGTGAGACCCTGCATCGTGACCTATGAACTTATAACCCCTGCGAGTCAATCGTGCAGTTTGAGCAGGAGCTGAATAACGCGACTGAAAAAATCAGTGTATGCCCAGCTTAACAAAGCAGCTGTGAAAACCTGTGCATGTGTGGTACAAGTACAGCCTGAGGGGAGAAAAGGTGATGTTCTTTATTTCCCAGATATTTTGATCAAATATAACTGATAATTATACTGCATTGCACAAAAGTGTTGAGGCACTCTTCCATATTTTGCTCCCAAACAGTCAGAACTTCCTGTAGTCTTTTAAAGCAGTGTTGAGCTGCCAGGCTTCTTGGGACATTGGCTGCCTCACCCACCCACCTCAGCTCACCAAGGCAGTACAGGCACTGCCTTTTCATCCAGTCCTTGTACCCATGAATCATCCAAGCATAAAACATAAAACACCTAACTAGAGAGAGCTGAGTTAGTGTTGTGTTTACATGTACCAGACTTAGCAGTTGTGTCATTAGCTTGATTTTGTTCCCATTTCTGTAGTTGAATCCATGAAAAATGCTCCAATGGAGACACTTTGGAAAACTGCACCTCTTCGTCCTTAGACATCAGACACTTATTTCTACTGTTAGGTTTAGAGGTGCTGGCCTCTCTTTTACACCAGCGTCACTACGATATCCACTTCATCTGGAGACAGTAATGGGGGTGGGGCAGAATGCAGATGGTATGTAAACTGTATGGAGATCTTGCTAGACTGTCGGTTCGAATGAATCAGATTGACTAATAAATACGCACGGTGGTCAGAACAAAACAGTCGGGTACAAACTGCAGCAGATGTTAGTAAATGAGGTCCAACGATCTCAAACATGCTGCCAATGCAGTAAAACATACATGGGTTGAAAATAGGGCTGCCATGGTTAGTCGACTATCAAAATCGTCGACAACTAACTTAATAGTCGATGTGTCGTTTGAAGCTCTGTAAGATCCCGAAAGACGCAGGAATAAGTAGTAGGATTTAAGAGTGTAATAACGGACTGAAACAGAAGATGGCAGCACTGCATGTACAAGGAGTCCAGCTGCCGTTAAACCCCGAAGAAGAAGAAGAAGCTGTGTCTGGTATCGTAGCTGTGTCCAATTTCAGGAACCGCATCCTCCTGAGCCCGCATTTGTAGGCCGGTTACGTTACAGCGACACCACAAAGACTCCTCCAAATGCGCCCTTAGCCGCGTAAACTTCAAATATCTGCTCGGTTTATCAAGACATCGCAAAAGCGCTCCGACGTTTTCAGAGACGTCTGTTACCCACCAGCTCGATAGCTAGCCGGGGTTCAAGGCTCACTAGAGCACCGGACTACCCGCACATCATTATAATTTAACATGTATTGAGGGTAAATGTATGCGTTTTGATGACGAATGATCTCAAAGCTGATGATCTAAACAGTTATGTTTTGATTGGCTGTTCCACACTTATATCCACTGTGTAACATGCATTTACAGCATGACGGGCTTATCTGTGCACCGTTAGCACAAACAGGAAATGGCACTAGACTTAAGTCAATCAAACCATGGCTTTGGAATGTCGTGGACAATTACACATTACAAACAAACATGTTTGTACAAAGATGACGGTAGTTTAGTTCACGGCATTCACGAGGCTTTCCAAACACACTTATCATTAGACGCACGCTGACCGTTTTGAGGAAATTAAATTTCCACCATGAATAGAAGTTTGCAGCATGTAGCGAGGACACGTTGAGTTAACCTGTTATTTCTGCTGCCTTGAGGCCTTTGCCCTCGCACCTTCAAAATAAAAGAAAGATCTGCTCTTATGTATTGACACAATGGAAGGAGCAGGTTGCTGTTCGATTAATAACATGGACGATGAGTTTGTTTCTTTTAGCTCTCTCCTGTCGTCTGTTGCTGCTTCCACTGTGCGTTCTCTTTTCTTCCAGTTGGACATGCATTTGATTGGAATCATTGTTTTGATGATCCAGAGCTCTTTCAGTGACTGTGCGAGGCTCTGCTTTGTTGCTCAGCAGCACTTGGACCTCTGTTATGGGACTTAGCCCATCTGCGTTTCCGAGCAGCGCAGAGGCCTGCGAGCACAGAGTCAACGTTTGGCCTTGTGTGCTTCCTCTGGCATCTGTATCTACTGCAGTTTGTCAGTATATTGCCACAGGAGGCTAAGAGAGGTCAAACTAGGTCACCATCTGATGTTGTTGGGTTTTTTTTTTTTTTTGCATGCCTGTCCTCCTCTAGCCAAGCGTATGGAAAAGTCATCCCTCCTTCTCTCAGGAAATTCCATCTCATCCCAGGGGTGAGACAGACAGAGGGTGTGAAGGAGCAGCACAGCACATCAGCAGGGACACTCTTTCTTATTCAGCACATTGAACTGTTTGTGTTTAGACATTAAAGAGTTTACCTTGGACTAAGGGAGTAAGAACTACAGTTTGATTCACACACTGCAGGGACAAAAAGTACTGGACAAACCTCTGAATCTTTGAATTCAGCTGTTTTCAGTCCCACTGCCACTGGTGTAGAAAATCAAACAGCCAGCCACGCTGTCTGTTTCACGAGCAGCTGTGAAAGTATCAAGATATCCCACAATCAGCTGTAAGTGGTAAAGTTGAACCGTTTGGAAATGTGGGATTAGTGCTGGGCGATATGACGATATATATCGTGTGGACGATAGAAAGGTGTCTATCGTGCCATTTGTCTTCTATCGTTTCTATTGTTTCTAACCTAATTTTATAAATTATTTCATAAAATATACCATTAACCCTTTAAAACCGGTCGGAGCGAGCACACTCCGTTTTGCGTAACTATTTTTAAAGCCCGGTAGAACTGCAACCACGTAAGCTAGCGCAATAATTTTTTTTGCATATGAAACCGGAGGAGTTGTACTTACATCTTATGCCATCAGCTTGTCCTAGGTCACAGTTTCCTTCCACATATAGCTTTGCAAAAATTGCATACAAACCACTTGCATCAACAAAAGCGTAATATTCCAGAAACACCCTTTGCCGATCCGATCAGCTGTTCAAAACACTTTCTACGTTGGAATAGACGTCAGCGCGAACAATCGCATGTCTGCCATTACCTGCCCGGAACCGGAAGTGACGTCATTTTTGCGGAAAATGTCGTTTTTTACCTTCAGGGCCTTATAAGCCTGTACTGGTGTTTTTAAAAGTTATGTTTGACTTTATGCTTTTCTACATAGTTTCTGGGATGCTTAGAACTAAAACTGCACTGCTGGAAATAGTTTATTTTGATGCAAATGCTGTTTTGTTTTGTTTTTTGCAAATTTGCATTATAATATTTATTTTCACTTTTCCTGCAGTATATAAATATTAGTGTATCTCAAAAACAAAACCATGAAGACACTCAAAATAAATTTCCTGCTGTTGGAAACTATTTTGTGCAACCTTTTTGTATTTACAGTTTTGAGGGATAAACCTCTGAAATTTCTTTAACTAGAAATATATGTTAAAAAAAAGGTTTTTTTTTCAATTTTTTTCAGTTTCTTTGTAGTTTATTGCACTTTTTTTTGCAATTTATGTAGTTACTATGACTTAATGCATACATATTATTAAAATTTGGGCTGTAACGGTTGTATTGATGTATAGCGACTTGAAATGCTCCCAAAAATGGCACTACAGCATGTAAAACATAGTGTAAGCTCTGGCGGACTTGGTTCTATGGTAGGTCTTAAAGGGTTAAATAGCCTGTGGCAAATATATTAGTGTTGTCTTCTCACTATACATACTCTTGACTTTATGCAAGAGAAAATAAAGTATAAAAAAATGATCTTTTTCGCAAAGAAACTCCATCTTGTGGTTTTGCGACATGGTGCTGCTTTACGTGCACCCGGATTTGCGACATGCTTTACGGTAACTCAAAACGATGGACGTGTGACAGGTTGCAGTTTCATGCCTGGACATGCAACAGGCAGAGACAGCTACACAGCAGCCCAAGAAGAAGCACTTTTACCGAAAAGAGGGGGTACGTCTGTGATTTGGTTACATTTTGGGTTCAACAGCACCAACACGGAGCAGAAGACGCCCATTTGCAAGCTATGCTATAAAACTATTCCTGCACCCGACGGCAACACAACAAATCTCTTCTATCACCTACAGACGGTCCACGAAAAAGAATACTCAAGAATCCAGAAAATCCGAGCTAAAC
>VUQP01044385.1:0-19574 GCA_015108555.1 Coptodon rendalli
AATACTGTTGCTGACCCTGCAGGAGAGCTAGCATTTGTTTTAATTTCTGCTCTCGCTCAGCACCAGTGTAGGATGCATAGACCTGATGTTTGGTTTCATAATGACGTCGTACATTATACTTTCATAACTGCCACAGTTTCAGTGCAAATCAAACAGACACACTTCCCCTTGAATTCTTTGAAGAAATATTCACTCTCCCACCTTGTCTGAAATTTTCTGCATTCACTTTCTACCTTTTGGTTCTGCCATGTTTAGCAACTTGGGGAAAAATTTCTTCTGCGATTGTCCTTTTTGGTAGAGCAACTGCCTTGATCAACAGCAGCTCCCCCTGGTGTTAAAACTAAGAAGTGCAATACACTCAAGCAAAAGTTGAAGTGCGGGCCATATTCTATTCAATTTATAAAATTACTTGCGGGCCAATTACAACTGGACCGCGGGCCAATTGGACACGCCTGATCTAGGTGAAGGAAAAAAGATTAGGAATAGGAATCAGGAAGTAATTATATGGACTATTTGACCACACCCCTTGTGTCGCCTGCTAGTCTTCCTCATCCATCTGTTCCCTTATTTTGCGTTATTGTTTGGCTGCCCATTAGATTTTGTTTTACAATAAATGGGGTCGTTACTCAAAATAGGTAATGCATTACACATTAGTTCTTACTTTTCTTAATAGATTTATGAAATTCTTTGCTGTGTGTGGTCTTCAGTTTGTCTTTATTGTCTTTGAGACTAAGCAAACAAGTTTTAATAAGACCCCAGAATTGATGCTCTCCTCCCCCTTTCTCCACCAAACTGGGCATCGAGAGCTACTTGCACTGTTCTCTCATGACTATGGGGTATTTTAAAACAATTGCCTCACTGAATAACTGATGCATTAAGCTGAAGACCAATAGAATGATGTGTGTCATAAAGCAGTTCATTAAGCACTTCCCCTGCAACAATGTTACATGGATATGAAGATGTGTGCTTTCTTTGCTGTCTCTCTCTCGGATGTTCCCCCAGTCGTTGTGAACATGGAGCACCTTCCACTGTAACTGCTCTGGGACCAGGTACAGCGGAGCCACCTGTCACAGCTTGTAAGGCCATTATGCTTTTTTGAGTGGTGTCACAGATCTGTATTTCAATTCATGTTTGTGAGTTTCTGTTTATTAGACAGCCTGCTGCTTTAACTTAATTTCTCTTCAGACATTTTTGGGGTTCGAAGGTCAAGCATGATCCAACTTCTTTCCAGGAGTCATGATTGTAAGCACTCATTGGATAACTCTTAGCACAAAAACAGAGTGATTTAGAGGTCACACAAGAAATAATGAAAGAAATGGCACGCAACCCTGCTGGAAAATACATCCTTTATAAGCACTTCAATTTAAACCATGAAGCAGTTTCTTAGACGGACATGTAACATGTGCTTCTTTTGAGCAAATTAATGAATTTCCTTTGTAAAAGCTTTGCTTTGTTTTCTTCTTTTAAGGGCTTTGTAAAGTGCTCTTTTTCAATCACCTAACAAAACTGAAAATCACTGGATATTTTACAGGACGTCAAACATGGCTATGCAGTCTTTGTTCAGCAGTGGCAACAGCAGCCTCTGTAAACCATAAGTGGTAATTACAAGATTTTAGTGCATTAAATTAAATGATAAACGGACTGGTGCTTGTATAGGGCTTTATGTAGCACTCTTTTAACTGGGCACTCAAATTGCTCTTTACACCCATTCACTAGATTCACCCATTCACAGTGTGCTTTATTCCATGCTTTTAAGTGGTTTCAAGCAAGCACAAGAACACAAGATATCATATCCACATCTATTCATCTGCTGCTGAATATTTTTGTTAATCAAGGTGCACCAACCTGTGGACATTTATGTTTAGAGAATATATCCTCAGCTTTTATTGAGGTTTCCATTTTTTACATTAATTTGACCACTATAAACAGAGTAAATTACAATTATAATTCATATTAATATAATAATTACAATTATTATGCAATAATTGATTTTATTTGTTGTTTTGCACTAATATAAGAGTTTAAAAAAATCAGGAAAATTAATCAGATATATGGCATAAACTTTATACAATAAACCTTGAAGATATACACTCACACCCATTAAGTGGACCTTTCTTGTACCTGGTTGGACTTGAAAAACTGTTCTCTATTCTGATGATTGTCAGTCTTCTATTGGCCAGCCTTAGTGAGCTGTGAATTGTAGCCTCAGTTTCCTGTTCTTCCTCAGTGGCAGCCAGTGTGGTCTTCTGCTGCTGTAGCCCATCAAGATGTGACATGCACCTCTGCATGCCTTAGCTCTACTGGTAACTTCCTATCAGCTCAAAGCAGCCTGACCTTTCTTGTCTGACCTCTGGAATCATCAAGTCATTTTCACCCAGAGAACCATTGCTCAAGAACGATTTTCTCATTTTCAGACTGTTCTCTCTAAACCCTAGAGAAGGTTGTGCGGGTAAATCATTCGTTTCTGAAACACTCAGATCATCCTTCTATCCCCAACAATCATGTCATGTTAAAAGTCAGTTAAACCACATTTTCCTTCTCAGCTATAATGTTCTACATAAAAAAACAAAATATTAGTGCATTAAATTAAATGGTAAGTGGACGGGGGATCCATAGAGTTCTATATAGTGAACTTTATGAGATTATTTTGACTATGTCTACATGCTAACATGCATGAAGTTGGAACCTTATGATGAATTAATTTAACATGTGCATTAACCAGCAGTTGCACAGGTGCACCTATTAAAGTGATGAGTGTATTAAATGGTAAAAATAATGTACACTCTAAAATGTATCTAAACAGATAATCCAGTGGAGAACAGTTGGTCCCTCTGCATCTACATTGTGAAAAAATAAAATAAAAAATCTTAAGTTACTTGCAATATGTTGAACAAGACCAGATGTTGAAAAACTAAACGAGCAACCACTGTGCAGTTGCATAGAAAGAAAAACAAACTTAAATGGCTGCAGTGATGATGACGAGGATGTCTTTCTCTCTCTCCTCAGCAATATACGAGCAGTCCTGCGAGGCTTACAAACACACAGGCAACATTTCGGGGTATTATTACATTGATGTGGACAGCAGCGGACCCATCAAGCCACAGCTGTTATACTGCAATATGACAGGTAGCTGAGCGGATCCACACACATCAAAACACACATGCATCAACATGCCTGCCGCACAATCTCTTCCTATCTCTCTTTCATCCTGCCTTATTCGCAGTCTTTCAGTTTTAACTGAAACTGAAGCACCCCATTAAAACTCTTGGACAAGCCTTTTCTGGTGAAAAGACTCTGTGCCAAGACTGCGGGCAGCTTGGTTGATGTGTTGCTGCTGCTGTGCTGTTACTGCACCTGTGTAACATTTTTATCTTTGCTGTAGTTTTAAACAGGAAGTTTATGTTTCATCGCATGTCTAAATAAAGGACACGTCTGCTGAAATTTAGCACTTTTCTGACTGTCAATAAAAAAGATGATCAACGCCAATAATTAACCAGTCTGCCACCATGTTTTGGTCTATGTAACCAAAGCCTAACACTGGAGCACTCGGGCTCAGAAGGTAAAGTTGGTCCCCGTCTCCTCTTGTCTGCCTGTTGAAATGTTCTAGAAAAAAGTATGATATGAAATTTTATAAAATGGCATTTTAGTGTGAAAGTGCTTTAAAAGGTCAGTAAGGCTAAAAAGTACTACATGAACATCAGTCTATGCACCATTACATTTTACACCAATCAATATTTTCGGGTCTTGTTCACGAAGTATGGAACAGTGGAAGGTGCACCATTCTGCTGCCGTAAAGAGAGGTGAGTGTGAAGTCAAAGCTGATAATTTACTGGTCGACCTATGTTTCTACCCTCAGCTATGGCCATGAGCTCTGAGTAGAGACGGAAAGAATAAGATATCAGATACAAGCAACAGAAATGAGCTTTCTCCACGGGAGGGTGCTGGAACTCAGCTTTAGAACTAAAGTCCTCACTTTATGGCTTGGCCATTTTTAGGCGTTTAAAGTAGAAGCACTCCTCCTCGAGCAGCTAGCTGGGGTGATTCGAGTATCTGACTTTGGTGCCTCCTAGGCACATCCTAGAGGAGATGTTTGGAGCATGAGCTAACAGGTGAAGACCTCATAGGCTGACCCAGGACACACTGTCATAGTTCCTGGGTCTTGGACCTAGGGCTTGGGCTTGGGGGTTTTCTGGTATTTTATTTTGATAATCTTGTATTTTGGTTCTATATTCTGAATTATTTAGTCTTCTGGTTACCTTCCTGGACTTATGATGATTCCTGTTTTCTGTGCCATCAGTCTTTATGCCTAGTTAATAGGTTGATTAGTCTTATTTTGATATTCCTATTCTGTCTTCCCAGTCTTGTATCGGAACTCACCAACACAGTCTTTAATACAGTCGTATTTTGGTAGTCTCTTGTCCCATATGCATTGTGTTCAGTTTGCGTTCCCCTGTCTCATTAGTTAGATTTCGCTCAGCTGTGTTCCCCAGGTATCTCCACTCTGCCCTCATCTTGCTTTAGTCAGTTTGTTCTTTGTTTGTCCTTTGTTCTCCCTCTTGCGGTGCGCCTTATTTGTAAGCTCCTGATTTCAGCGATGCCTGAGTTATTTCGTATTAAGTATTTTGGCTTCTTTATTTTGTGCTGTTGAAATGACTTTTTATAATTTTTTTTAATAATACTTAATCTGCATAAACATTGAAGTAGCATAGCTGTCCAAATAGCCCTAAGTTAAAGGTTTTAATTCTGGTACTTTATGTGTGTATTGTTCTGTTTAACTGGATAACCTGTGTCTGAACAGGACAGCATCAGACTGAGAATATTTTTCATAATAATCTCAATGTTCAAATATTCTTGTAGATTATGTGGTTATAAGTTTTTAACTTGTCTAGCTGCAGATCAGAATAAAGAATCAGTAATAAATACTCTAACAAGAGTATATGGTTAAACGTTTCCATTGCAGTTAAAAATCAGTTAAAAGCTGAACATCAATCAGATCCAATTTAAAATGAGTTTGAACACAATGTGGTTTGGGTCCATTTCAAAGGGCTTATGTGAGTACACCAGATTAAAAAGATTAAAAGCACTGCTTTGGAGAGTTGGATTGAGCTATCGTTGGATCTACTCTTCTTTGACTTGATTTGCTGACCAGAAAATGTCATCAGCTTCATCCGTTTGACAGTTTTAGCCGACACACATTGAGATGATTCTGGGACTGTTAACATGCTTTGCATTTTATTTGAATTTTAGTGGGAAAGTCAACTCGTGAAATTTATCTTACTAATACTCAGTGTTTTGTTATGAAACTAATGTTGTCTTGTAGGCCAACAGCTGTGAGTGAACACAGGTTTTGAAAATCCTGCAGGTTTTACTGTCACTGATGCTGAAGATTTTAGAGCTTAAAGCATTGCATTCAGAAGCTACAATAGTGAAAATTATACTGAATACAGCTTGAGTGCGATGGTATCATTACACAATTTACCATAATTATACTTTTTTCTCGTATTAAAAAGGTTAGAAGGAAGTGGCTTGTCTTTGGTAGCTGACTGAAATTCCATTTATAAGCCGTGTTTCCACTTTTACGCTTATAATTTGTGAAACCAGTTGTTAAATCAGTGAGGCTCCACCTTCACTTTCAACATTTAATATCAGACTGCTGAAATGACAGAATTAATACCTCTTATTTCATCTTGTTTATCTCTAACTGCACCGCTGAGCACATGTGGTTAATAAGTACATAAGAGGTAACAGGTGCACTGAAATTTGTGGTTCATTCGTGGGATATTTTAGCTACCTGAAAGCTGTAAAGTGAAAGAGTGATTTGACTGTCTGTAAACAGACCTATTCTAGTTTAGACCCATTTAGTAAAAGCATGGAAATGCCTTTTCCCACACTTGAACTGGTATTTCTACAGGAAAATGTGTTTTAGACAGCATTTTATAGGCTTTTTTTAGGGAGTCTCTACATCCATTCGTGGATGATGATAAGGGCGGAAATTAGCCTCGGGCTCATACAGATAATTTCTAATAGACTGAACAAAAACAATGTGCATGCAAATCTCTGCTTTTTTCCACACAGTTTTAGTTGGGAATCTCTAGAGTTTTATACTTCTGGCACCTGGTGTTGTTAGTGAGGGCTGAACCTTTCAACTTCAGTATTTGCTAACTTTTTACCGCCTACAAGCTTAAAGCTTGCTGACAAACTCTGTCTGTGGAGTAATTTCAGTCTGTCAGCTCAGCAATCACCTCCCCTGACTTGTTAATCGTGGTCATTACAGTGTGAACACACTTTCTAACTGCCTTTGGCTCACTGCTGTTTCTTCACCTTTAATAAGCACGGTTCAAAAGCCAAACGGGTGTTAAAAGTATTAAATTGTTAAAAAAAATTATTAGCAAAGCTGAAAATATGAATAATGCATGATTTGAAAGTTGGAACAGGTTTCTTTCTCGCCCCCATTTTTTTTCTGCTGCTCTCACTTTGTCTCCTTTAACTCTGAGTAAAACTCATGAACCTCTCCCGTCATTGTTCTCATAACCAAATTATTATTAAAGATTTGCCGATATGAATAGGAGTAAACTAAATATAATGTGTTTAAATTTGCAGTGGATGGAACATTTGCTTTTGAGAAAGGCCTGATCAGCAACACATCTTCCTACAACCAGTGGTGATCAGTCATTATTCATTTAAAAAAGGTGTGAGGAAAATCGAAATACTTCATGCTGTAGAGAGCCTGGCTTTTTCAAATACTGAATTATTTCGGGATATTTTTTGGATCATTGTTCAGTTGCTAATACTCTTGAAAAGCTAGATCTTTTGAATTAATATATTCTTTAATATATTCATGATTACATAATGAGGCATGTATATGGAGAAAATTTGATTGGGTCTATTTTTAATATAAATAGGAAGATGGATTTTAAAATGCTATAAATGTAAAAGGTTTATGTTTGGAATTAAGTCATGAAGGTTTGAAATTAGGAATTTTGCACTCACTGGCTGCTTAGTTACAGTTTTTATAGTATTGGTTAGGATTATGTTTTGTCTATAGAACTCTCTTAATTCTTCGTGACATCTTTATACTCCATTCTCATGCTAGGTTTGAACTGCAGCAGCAGAACTTCTGAAGTCCCCCTTATTTTAAGCACAGGCTGGAGGATCCAGAACAAGGACCTCTGGAGCATTTAAAAAAGGTTTAATAGAGTGAATAACACCAATATATAGAGCTGTCAAAATGTCAAAAGAGGAAGCACATCAAGCAAATGTGATGAAAATGACAACAGAGAATGGACAAGGAGGGAAGTGGAAAAACCTTTGCAGAAGAGCAAAAAATCAGTCAAATGTTATCAGAATCAGAATCAGAATACTTAATTAATCCCTAACATAACAAATTAGACTATTTATCAATACAATATGTTAATATATGAGGAATAGCACAATATATACAATAACTACAAGTCACCAAGTAATAAATATTCAGGGTTGACAGATGTGATTATAAATAAATATCAATAAATTGACAGCAACATTACAGAGTAAGAAAGAGTATGTGCAAAAAGGATGTAACCATTGCTTAATACCACACTGATAGCAAAATCAGGGGGAGAGTAAGTGACACGACTACTTTATATATGCAACAGGTCGATGAGTGGATGAGATCAGGCAGAAACATAACATAAACAGTTTTGAGACATGACTAAAACTCTTTACTGGATGTAGACACTCCTCCACTTCATAATTTGCATCTAAATTTGCCATTTCCACCTCAAGCTATTGGACACTGCAATTGAGACTTTTCTAGGGAAGAAGTGAAATTTTCATTAACACATAAGTGGAGGAAAGGAAGAGTTTCCAGAAAGATGGCTCGAATAACTTTAAAAGCAAAAAAGCAACAGAGGATCAAATAAATAATCCTACAATGAAAGCACACCATTATATAAATTAAGCTACTAATAACATTCACAGTAAAGTCGAAAAGGTAAACTATACATATTGACAGAGGCGTGTGAGTTTGAAAACAGAAAATGTAAATCTTGGCTGTTTTTGTTTCATATTAACCTCCTAAGACCCGAACTCTTCCACGGCATGCATTTTTAATTTCTCTTTGCTATTTGGGCTGATTGGGACCTGATGAATGTGAAAACAAAGAATTGCCTGATTTTTATTTTTTACCTGATTTTTGTTTCTGACAAAAATGATCCACAAATAAGGACATTCATTTTAAATTTCAATAGAACAGTGGCAGTATAATGTCCTCGTAAGTGGATATCAGGCCCTTGTAGAGCAAAATTTATTTTGGGGGGTCTAGACAACCCAAAATGTGATGTCCACATTTGTGGACGCCAGGTCCTAGGAGGTTAAGCATTATTTTTTTATTTCCTCTTCACCTTATAAAGTTCAGCATGCTCTTGAAAATGAGCATCACATAGTCTAGAATATGCATGAGGTCCACACCAGCCGCCTACACAGAAATCAATTGGTATGAAAGAATTCCAATACTTAATTTGGTATTTTAATATATAACACCAGCTTATTAAGAGAAAGGCAGGGACAATGAATCCACACAATGGACAGAGATGGCAAAAGGGAAGGATGCATGGCAGCAATGAAAGCTTTATTTTTTTAATATAATCGGAGAAAAATGTCTTTTATGTAAGGTGATTTTAGACAATATTTTCTTCAACTACAGGAGCTTTTGAAACTTCCCATTTAAACATGTAGTCAATGTTATTCAGTCCTGTCTTTTGTGCCACACAGAAATATAGCAGTTTACTGAGCTGTTGTTAACCACAGATAAGCTAGAGGTGAGGTACAGACTGGACAGCAGCAAAGATGCAGAGATACTGAGGAGCAAAGTGAAGAACCTCGCCGACCGACAGCTGCATGTTGTTACCATCAGTCGACTGGCAGACGTTGTCTCTATGCAGGTAATACACACGTGCAAACAAAAAGCACTCAACCCGTCTTCTTAGTCAATAATAAACAATAAGTCAGCCTCTGTCAGCAGAAAAAGCAACAGACAGGAGGTTTTTCAGATAAAACCTTTCTTAAAAATCAGTATTTACATTATATAATTTGTTGTATATACCAAAGTACTTACTAACTATTCAAGTGTTAGCGTTTATTTGAAAGCCCGTTTTGAAGGGAAACCTTTTATTTTCTGTCAGATTGACCAGAATCCCAAAGAGGACTTCAACCTGACATCTGGTGTAGAATTCAATGGCATAAGGTCGCTGGTTCTTGGCAGAGTGCACGGTAAGTGAGACAGCAAGGCCTTTCAGGCTGAAGAGCACTCAGACAGAATTATTTTTTCTGCTATATCAGACAATAAGGCTTTCAAAACATTCCTTACTGGTTCCCTCACTGGAGGCGGTGTTGTCTAGACTCTATAGGGTATATACGACATAAGGTTTGCTTTCAGTTTTTCTGCACAAAATGACAAGAACAAAACGGTAGATTGCAAACTCCATCCTGGCCAGAAACAACTATTCCCTGCTGTTAACATAACACCAGCTTTACTACAACTTTACAACTTCATTACATGCTAACCATAGACAGTATACAAAATGAAAGCTGCTGTGACATCACCCACCGGTTCCTGAAAGACTGAAACAAATGTTTTTGCCATTGCAATCTTGGTTGCATACAGTTTTCTGTTTTTCAGACTTCTGCATTGTCAGTGTGATTTTTTCCCCTCCTGAAAAACCTAAATAAATGGCTTAATACTGTATATTTTTAAGCAATTTAGAAACAAAATGCCAGACACAGCAAAATACGTTGCAATTGAAATTATTTTTATACAAATTCATCAGATGGTTCAATAAAACTTCTATTTTATGAACATTTGAATTTTCTGGCAACTATTTAATCGTTCAGGCTTTAAAGGGTTAAAGCTGTGTGTCCCGACTCCAGCCAAGCAGCTAAAGCTTGACTTTCAACAAGTAACAAAATCAGTGCACAAATGCACTGAGATTTTTTTCAGGGTCATGTCACGGGCAGAAAGTACAGAGGAGACAATGAGCCAAAGAACAGAAAAGCTTTCTTGAGTATTTTTGGATCTTTTTTTTGTTGTTGTTTTTGTTGTTGCTGTTTTGTTGGATTCTCCAGTAACCTTGTTTTTGCTCCCAGCCATTTGTTACCATTATTTGTACTTTTTTTTTTGTTTTTGTATTAAAACATTTGATCATAACAACTAAATGTACAACATTAGCATCTTTAATAGAAGGTTCACTGATGCCAGTTTTCACCTCATAGCGAAACTGCATCAGTAACCTCATCATTGTCATCTTCTCCTAGTAATTACGAGTGCATTGCAGTGGTGTTAATAGACCTCAGACTATTTGGAAGAGCGAAAACCAGACACTGATTATTTGGTCAATACTCTAAATCAACCGCTGCACCTACCACTTTGAAGCAATATTCTTTCAGCAGCTCTTGTTTTCTTATTATCTGCTGGCAGCACTTTAATTTAATTTGTTATGCCCAAAGTATTATTTTTCCTTTTTGTTCTTTAGCAGAGTTACAGTAGCACTGCTAAAGCAAAATCCCTTTTAAAAAAAAGTAAAGTAATCACCATCCTTACTGTACATTTTATAAAACATCACAGTCTGTGTGCTTGTCTTTTCTCTATAGATTCTGAGGGGTTGGATCCGGACTTGGCTCAGATTGCTTCTCTGGGTTTCGCTGGCTGTCTATCTGCTGTCCTCTTTAACTCCATCAGCCCTCTGAAAGCTGCTCTGCTCCACCCAAAAACTAGTCCCGTTACCGTAACTGGTCCGCTGATCCAGTCCATTTGTGGCTTTACTTCAGCCAACCTCTCTCATGCAACAGAAACCACACACCATCTATCAGGTAAGAGGGTTATTTCCTTGCTTTCTTTATTGGTATTGGAGATTGAAGTGGTGGCAATGATGGTCAAACCCCAGTGTCTCCAACACATTTTTGTTCTGTCCCTTGCATGGCTTCAGATCACGCAGAGAGCATTTCAGAAGCAGAGCATGTTGTCTGCATGGGGTCATCTGTTTTGAGAGTTGACTGGATTTTCTCTGCTGTTCCTGTATCTGACTTCCTGCTCTCCTTATCTGATTTGTTCAGCTTGAAATGGCTCACATAAAAAAATAGAGCTGGTGCTATTTAAAGTGACGCAGAGTGGTTTGGTTTGAAATCACTGGCTGATTTCTTTTCTTTTCAGATGCTTTTTATTTTCGTTTCTTCAGACACCTCAGTTTAGGAATCTGATTCAGGTTCTTTACATTAACTCTGCATGTTGCAAAGTGTCAGTTAGCTTGTGCATGTGCATGTGGCATAAGGAGATCCTTTAAAAGCATCCATATGGGACGAGTTAAGAATGACACCACTGCTACTGCCACAGCACAAATGCCAAAGGACACCCGAGACAGCAGGTGTTTTGCCAAATGAGAATGAAAATTAGAAAGGACTGGTGTCTCATAGGCAGAAAAAGTATGACTTACTTTAACTTTAGACCATATATGTGTTTAAAACTATTAATACGTTTTGAAAATATAATATTGTGTCTCTACCAATGATATCTGAATTTCTAAAGCTGCACATCCTATTTAATGAGCCGTTGCTTCCACAGTTGTGTTATATGCAGATCTGGAATCACACATAACGACTAGGTGAAGACAATCTCGACATTTCATGGAGCAATTTCTGCTGGATGATGGTTTTTCTGCATTATTCCTGCTACTAGGACAGTGTCAAACATCAGTTTTTTTATGTCAGCCTCTACAGACGTTCTTTTTACAATTGCAAATGCATGTGTCAGGGAAAGGAATTAATTGTAATGACATTATCCTGGTGGTTTGCATAATTAGAACATCATCCAAATAGCTTTGAATATCATCATAAATGCAGTGTCTGGTCTCCCCCTGCAGATTTCAAATAAACACTGCTACAAAAAAAGAAAAGAAAGATGCTAAACTGCTTACCACTCAGACTCATCATGTCTCAGGTTTCTGCACAGCGGAGCAATAACAGTCATAAAGGTCATGTGCTATTCTTGTAAAAGTCAGTCTAAACGTATTACAGGAAATTAAGGCATATATTAAAACACACAGATTTGTAGTTAGGGGACAACGCTTGGACATGTCTCATCTGTGAAAGGTGCTGCATCCTCCACACAGGTCAGATAGTGAGTAGTAAACACATCCTCCAATATTTATAATGTTCCTTTACCACACAGCTGCGGGATTATGTTTCCCATCAGACTCAAATAATTAATATTAGTGAAATTCATATCATAGGCACTTCTGTGTGGGTGATACCTCTCCAACTTCATGATGAGACCTTTGGGACTCTAATGCTGTTGTGCACTGCAGTAATGGCTAGAAAATGAGGCAATTAATTTGAACCAGGGGTGAGAGTTTGCGTTGTCATATCCTTCCCCTGTGGTCACTCATCTAATCTGCTCTGAGTGAAAGTCCCACCATAGATGATTCCTGTTTCCCCCTCTCTGCATTCTCTTTTGAGCATGTCGCAATATCTATTTTTCGCCTCACTAATGGCCATCCTTTGCTTCCTTATTTTTCTTTTTCTCTTATCTATTCTCTGTACTTTATTTCATCATCTTCTTTCTGTTCCCCTGTGATCCTTTTGCTGCAAATTCCCTCTTTTCTCTCCCTGCACCTTTTCTTCTATGTCTCTGTTCTGCAGGCCAGTCTGGATCAGTGGGAACAGGTCAGCCTTTAGTGAATGCCATCAGGAGTGACTCAGCTCTCATCGGAGGTACTGTGGCAGCAACCTGTTTCAGTTTGGCCCTGCCATTATCATCAATCATGAGACAGAAACTGTGTACAAAGCCAACGGGGATAATGTGATGTCAAGTCAGTTAATAGACAGTTTCAAACTTGTTCTCCTATCACATCTTTTTTCCTTTATTGGAATTCATTTATACCTTTCTTTTGATACACCTCAGTGCAGAGGAACTGGCAGTGAAATGATGATTAAAACTGAACTGCATGTTGTGCAAATGAAAGCCCACAGCTGCCTCTCAAACAGCTTGACTGTGTCTGAATACACAAAGGAAAACATGGCTAATTAGAATACAAATTACGTTCAACTCCAAGTACAATTCCTGTCAGTTTTTGTTATTGCTAACATCAGTGTAGATACATTCTAATAGCTCAAATTGCCCAGGGAGCCTGGAGAAAATGTGGACCCTGCAGTACTAATGATGGAGCAAAGCAATTTTGTTTTCTGTGTCTGTTGGGCCACTGACCACTCGCCTTTAGATAGGAGTTTTATTTCATAATGTTTTGTTTCCAGTTTGGCTCTCCGGTGATAATTTATCCCAATTTAAAATAAGACAAAAGCACTCAAGTGTAACTAGTTTCCTGAATCTGCTTTCATTTTAGAGCAGCAATAAATAGTTTCAGCCTTTTTCAGGAGTTTCCAGAGGTGGTGTGTGTCCTGCATTATGATTTGCATAAAGTAGTCCAGACTGTGGGCAAATACCATAAGGCTATAACTGGTTTTATTTCAATATGTAAAGGAGAGAGTTGCAGTTATTTTTACAAGAAGAAATGTAAAGATGTATGCAAACTTCAAGAAACTTTTAATTTCGACTTTGACAATTAACAGGTGTTAACAATTCATGATGCATAAAACGCTTTTTTCTTTTGATCACATATAGTTCTGACATGTTTTAAACTGTTGCAGGTATATTTTCAGCGATGTATTATAAAAAAAATATCTCACCTCCATGTTACACATATGGCTGGGTGTTTCATTATAGGCTGCTGCTCCTTTTTCTACCGACTCTCTTTCCTTTATTGACAGCTTGTGTACACCGTACTTGTGGTTCTGATGAATCACGTAAAGCAAACAAAAGAAAATGATGACATCCTTAGAACAGGGTGATATGTGCTGTGGCTTTCTGTGGAAGTCTTGTGAAAGACAAAAAAAACTGAAAGTAAAATTAAAACAATGTACCAATAAGGCCAACTGAAATTTCCTGAAATGTTCAAAACTCAGTCCAATCCACAAATTGCTGGCTTGAGAATTTCACAAGTTTTTCATTAGACATGACGAAAAAGCAGAAACATAGACTCAAACAGATTGTCTCTACGAACACTGACTTTTAGGAAAAATGCTGATCTAATAAGGGTCAGCGTTGGCTTAATCTAGTGTGATACCAAGAAATTATGAACAAGAGTTTTCATTTTTATCAAAGGCAAAAAAATATGCTTTGAATTTCAAAATGACATTTTTAAAACTGTTCCATTAACACTGTTCAGGTGTGACTTTTTATTTTTATGAGTCAAGTCAGAACTTTTTGATTGCACCTCATAGTTGCATACCCTGTATTTGCTTTTTTAAGTAAGGCTGCCATTGTCGTATACAGTTTGCATGGAAGAAGTCGACTTGTTTGCAGCCACTAAATTTCAAAAAGTCCAACACAAACAAAGACAGTGAATGTCTAACCCTAACTGCTGAAATCAACATGTTTCAAAACGTGCAACTTTGAAGGTGAATGGTCTCATTTTTGGTCGTGTCTCACTCTTCACAATTTCACCACGGCTTAGAGAGCAGTTGGCAAGTGTTGGCATCTTCAGTATCAACTGTTGGTGATCACAGCAATCTGCTACCAACTACAGCAACTGCAAAGAGGTTTTCAGTGCTGCACTGTCTCTTTGCAGGTAATTTCACTTAGCAACAAGAAGGTCAAGAAATTTCTCATTTTTCCCTAGCGATGAGTGTTTGCCATGAAGTCTCCAACAATTCTCTAGGTCTACAGAACTGGGGCCTAAGTTAAGGGATGTTCCTATAGGCTGCTTTAAGGCACTTTAGTATCAGCTTTTCAGACTGAGAAGTTACATCCACTGTTTATGTGAAGTCTATGGTTGATGTCCTTAACATAGACTTATATTGCCTCTGCCATACTGTTCTAACTGTCCATGTTTTTGCTTTGCAGGTGTGATAGCTGTGGTGATCTTTGTGACCGTGTCTGCATTAGCCATAATGGCCCGATTCCTCTACAGGAGGAAATGCACATGTCAGCGCCAGGAAGTAAAAACAGTGAAACCCGAAGACAATCCAGAGTTGCCATTCAGAAGCCGGATCACTTCACAGAACGGTCCCACTGAGAACCAGAAGGAATATTTTATTTAAGTGACGGTTCAACTTGCTTCTGACCTGGCAGTGTTGGAGCTGAGGGGACAGACAGAGATAGAGATGCCTTGTCAAGCCTCAGTGCTTTACACAACAAACTGAGCCTGACTACTGGCTCAACAAGACAGGAAGACACAGACAGAACCAGAAACTCATGTTCTTTCATTTTGATTGCTTTGTTTTTGCTTCTATGGTAGTGTTTTTAAACAGACTCTAAAATTTTTCATTTGTCAATATCATCGGTGGAAAAACTGTACATAGAAAATGATGTAAATGTTACAATTCTGACTTTATATCAACCACTCTTGTGATTATAGAAAGAACAGGACAAGAACAGGAATGATGTTGATAATGAATGTCTGCTGTTTTGTCAGTGAGCTCAGTTCATTTATTTTAATGTTATATTTCATGGTGGGAAAGAAAATTGTATCTGTTCACAATGAACATGTTTGTGTTCTCTTTTCTTTAACATTATCTGTTATTCATGCTTCTTTCATTGTTACACAAAGCAAAGTATGGCTTGTATTTATTTTCTGAACTCTGTTATCTGAACAAAGGTGGAAAAACCACAGATTGGTAGAAGTTGAGGTACTGATTTAACTTCTTTACTCAAGTAAATAAAAACCAAAAGGCTTTGGTTATGTAAGGACATTACTGACTATTTTGGTTCAACGATAGCGGACTAATGTCTTCATTTTCTCTCACGATGTCACTTTTCTCTAGCGCAGGCATGTCTTTGCTTTCCACTCATATTCCCTGCATATATGTTTTTCATCTTTCATCGCTATCACATCTTTTTATATCACGCATGATAAACACCAGTAATGGATACACCACACTTCATTACTTCCCGCCTCCGGTTCTGAGTAGTAAAGTTACTATGAAGGGATTCCACTTTTTGTCCCAATATCATTTTTTTCCTTTTATCTGAAAGTCAGTTAAGTATGAACATGTTTTTTTTTTATGTATCAACTGGTGCAGACCAAAGGACTATATGAAAAATGTATAACATAAATATTATATTTTGAGCCAAGTACCTCCAACCCACTCTCTGGCCAAATAAACCCCCCAAATTGCTCCTATAAGTTTCACCTTCATTGAAAACAACTTGTTTAGGTTTATCAAGGTTTGGGTTAACAACACAAGAAATACATTGCTGTCTTATGTAAAATATTTTGTCAACCCATCACTCCACCCCAATCTCCTCTCTGTGGAAGGTTAGTGAGATTAGAAAAACCTCATTTAAATTCTTCAGTTCCTCTCATTGTGTTCATTGCTCTTAGCCGGGAATGGTGTGAAAATTAAATGTAGTGAACTGCTTGCATACATAGTGTATGGTCATGTTTTTGCTGAGAACATTGTAAGTTGTCTTTTTCTATGGTGTATTTTAAGCAAGGACTGGATTTCAGTTTTATTGTATTTTCTCTTTTCATCCCAGATGTCATTAGATTTTATTAGCTGATTCAGCAGCATCTTTGTGTGCAAGTTAAAATTTTTCATTAAAAAAGTGAGTAAATGACCCCTACGATAAACCCGACCTTTGAACTGAGGAGAAGTTGTGGAAGTGTGTTTCAATGATGGCACCAAATGCTTGAAGACGATGCAGGGCATGCTGGGAAAAACGACATAGCTTTATCACTCCACTACATGCAGAAACATGCAGACGGGCCTGGAGGATGTGGATGTAATGAGGAACAGAAGACCAAATAATAATGTTGATTAAATGCAAAACCACAGACTAAAGAGGACACTGAATCAGTTTATATAGTGTGAACTCTTTAGTGAATGTCGTGTTGAGTTGTTTTGAAGAGTACTTTTCAAGGTGGTGTTGATAGGTTTGGTTCTCTTCTAGTAGTGCTTCACTTCTGAACTATAGCAGCACAATCCTTTTTAATCGTACTGAAGGTTTACTGTGGTGTTAGTGAGTTAGAGTGACCTGCTGTTAGAGTTTAATTTGTACAGCTATTTTAGTAACAAACACAGTTTTTTGTTCGGTGAATTGAAAATAAATGATCTTTTTCTGAAGTGGCTTTATCTTTTCTTTCACCTGAATTATAACCCTGCATTTTTATTGCATTATTAACCTTTTTGTTCTGTTACTGAAGCTGTAATTTTTCCATCACTGACTCCATTAACATGAGCACAGTCTCTGCGAAATGGTACAGAGTAGAGTTGAATCAATGAACATGAGCTTTAGAGCTTGATCAATGAGCAGCTTTTAGTACTTGCAAGACGCTCCATCAATTGAGATTTAGACAGCTAATGTCTGAATCAATTATTTCTCTGTTAAATTAAGGCGAAACAGCAAATTTAATTACCATAAATTTACATCTCTGAATGTTAGGCTCTATAAAAGTTAGGTGGGACTTTTTCTTCGCCATGTGACATTTCTAATGGATATGAATATGCATCTGTCTGCAGAGAGGAGATAACTTCACCGTTTGCTGCTTTGTGATGCATTCAGGTGCAGAAGATGTCAGGCTAATTTATGTCGATGTGCACCTAGCCTCTCTCCGAGCTATAACAATAACACGTGAACACAAAGCTTTGACATGACTGTGCTTCCCACGATTGCTGTCCACCTACTTTGTATGCACTCACACACATACACACACATGCCATGACAATTCAGGTGACAGCAGCTGGGTGGTTGTCAGCAGGTATTATTTACAGGGAGAGACACAACGGTGCCTCTAATAACACCTCATTAGGGAGAACAAGAAAAGGACTTGTTGTAATGACACATGCTGCGGCACTCGGAGGGAAACAAATCAGATCATGAGTCAAGATTATTGTCAGTTATTTGAGGTAAAGCAAGTTTTCAGCAATGTGTGGATGCGTGACAAGGCTGATGTTATTCTGATTGTTACAATTATATTTGATGATTACCTAATGAGATACTGACACCAAAACTGTGAGTTTTGTTTGGTTTGAGAAATTGCTATCGTTTTTGTAAGCCAATGAAGCAGATGGAATCTGATTTTCTAAGAAGGCGAGGACAGAAAAACAGAATCGACTATTATTGCATGGTGATGGAAAGACTGTCTAAAAGCTTTTTTTAAGCTTTAATTTAATAGGGACAATGTAGTTTAACACTGGTCCAAAACAGAGCATGGAACTGATGTAGTGCACAGAGTTTATAAGTATTGCTTTTTTCCAACTGTGGTCCCCTGTTGGGCTTTTGTATACACAGTACACAGATAGAGAAGATTTACAGTGTTTAATTACATAAAGCCAAAATACACCATATTTACAAGACCATTGTGATACCAATCATCTCTGATTGGGGTTTTAGGTTTTGTCAAGTCAGCAGTAATCTCCTCAGACACGCTTGGGAAGTACTTAAACTGTAAAAAAAAAAAACGTACAGTATATATACAGTCTGGATTATAGACAGCCATGTGTAATTTGTAAATCTCATGGGAGTTTACCAATATAAACTCACTTACTTGTGTAAAGATTCACATCATCATAAATACCATCATCACTGACTTTGTGTTTCTGCATGCATTGTAAACATGAGGGAGAAAAGGGTGTCCACAATGTGCATGCAGGTTTTTGATACTGTAAGAATCTGCTGTCGACAGACTCGAGATCCTGCTGTGACTCGTGTCAGCTGGTCAGCGCTGTTAAAGAAACCTCGCTGACAGCATGCAGACCTCCTGTGCTTGCACACCAACAGTGATGTCATTGGGGTCAGCAGCATGCAGGCCACAGGCAGGACTGCTCAGGCGAGACAAATTTTGTGTGTGATGATTTTGTGGCTGAAGAAGTCAACAGGGACACAATGAGACAGGGACCACGAGAATCATAGGAACAGCTGCTTCTTCTTTTTCTTTTTTTAAACCTCCACCACACTAGTGACCACAGCAGGGTTATTAGTCCGTCCTCCCTTCTTTTAACTTCTACGTTTCTGAATTGTGTGATTGCAGCACCCATGGGACAAATCACACACCGGTTCCCATTGATGTGCATTCTTCATATTAGATACTGACAGCAATATCGCCGCCATGTGGCCACTTAAAAGTGGACGTAAAATTAGCACATGCAAAATTATTTCGTGGTTACAACCTGCAGATCAAAACAGTATCATAACTACCTGCCATTTAGTATTTTTACATTTGCATTATTTGCGAGCTACTAGTTTATATTAATCTTTTTTTTTTTTTTGCACAATGCTCAGTCTTTTTGCACAACCCACTGTCATTATTCGTTTTGCACAACCACCATCATTGTTGCACTTTCTATTCCACTGTTATCACTGTTATGTCTGCACTGTCTTGTGTGTGTATCAATCTGTTCTGTCTGGTGTTGCGCTGTTTTTGTTTTTTGCATTTTTTGCACACTTGCACTTTATGTAGTCCTGTGTTGTTTGTTTGTTATAAACTATATATGTAGCACCATGGTCTTGGAGGAACTTTGTCAAGTTTTTTGACAAAGTTTTTTGT
>VUQP01044389.1:0-11571 GCA_015108555.1 Coptodon rendalli
CACGGGGCGATCCGCGGTAACTTGTTAACGGAGATTTGCCGCGTTATGGCGTTAAAGTCATTTTAACGAGATTAATGCTGACAGCACTAGTGGGAACACAATGAATATAATATCCTAGTGCAAAGACAAGTGGAAGCAGACAAAAACAACAAGCATGCATGCTACAAACTTTACCCGAGTCATTTAGACAGCCGTTAGCACATGATTCTCCTTATGGGGACCTGATACGTTTAATATGCTGCTGAGAGTATACCCCAGAAGAAGCGTATAGTATAGCTTTTATTTTGGAAAGAGCCATTTCTCTGTAATAAACTCTCTTTTCCAAAGATGAGGGATTTCTCCATCAGATTTATTTTTTTATTACTTTGTTGTTTCAGCAACATTACATTTAAAAACTGTACTTTTGAGTAGTAAATTAAAGAAGCATGAACATTTTTTTGTATCGAAAAAATATCGAACCGTGTCACAAAAGTATCGAACCGAACCGTGAATTTTGTGTATTGTTGCACCCCTAGTAATTGCCTTCTTACAAATTCAACAAGGCGCTGGAAACATTACTCAGACATATTGGTCAATACTGACATGACAGCTTCACACAGCTGCTGAACATCAATGTGATTTTCCAGTTCCACCACATCCTAAAGGTGAGCTGGTGATTGTGGAGGCCATTCAAGTAAAGTGAACTCATTGTCGTGTTCAAGAAACCAGTTTGAGTTTTGGGACATGGTGCATTACCCTGCTGGAAGCAGCCATCAAAAGATGGGCACACTGCTGTCAAAGGAATAGACATGTTCAGCAACAACACTCAGGTAAGCTGTGGTGTTTAATGAAGCCTCGGTTGGTACTAAAGAGCCCAAAGTGTACCAAGAAAATATCCCCTACATCATTACATCACCACCAGAAGCCTCAAGGACTGATACGAGCCAGGATAGAGTCATCCTTTCCCTTTCTAGTCTCTTCTGTTGTGCAGTACTGAGGATACAGCCCATGGTTTCCTGTTTATAGTGGCATCCCAAGTGGTGTGGTCTTCTGCTGCTGTGGCCCATCTGCTTCGAGGCCTGATCTGTTATGCATTCAGAGGTGCTCTTCTGCGTACGCTGCTTGTAAAAAATGGTTATTTGAGCTACTGTTTCCTTTGTATGAAGCAGTCTGACATCATCAAAGTCACCTAAATCCCCTTTCACCCAAAGCTCAGCTTGAACTTCAGCAGATCAACTTGATCACATGTGTGTGACTGAATAAATTGCTGCCTTGTGATTAACTCATTAGATATTCTAGTTCAGCGGTCCCCAACCTTTTTTGCGCCACGGACCGGTTTATGTCCGACATTATTTTCACGGACCGGCCTTTAAGGTGTCGCGGATAAATACAACAAAATAAAACTAGTACCGGTACTGAAAAAAAAAAGATTTATTCATAACACACAGGAAAAGACCCAGGAAAACCGAGTTAAGGATAAAAACGATAACAAAATAATGCTGAAAACCGATAAAAACCCTGAAAACCATACATTTCACACCTGAGCCTCAACTCTCGTGGCCCGGTACCAAACGACTCACGGGCTGGTATCCGTCCGAGGCCCGGGGGTTGGGGACCACTGTTCTAGTTGACAACCAGAAGCTTAACAAATTTATCATATTTATCACTACCCAGTGTAAGGTTTATACCACAGTATTGGTAATTACCAAAATCACTCTATGTTTCTGCACTGGTCAGTTCAGCAGTACTCTTTAATCAGAATCATCTTTTCAATGCTAAAACATCATTGTTGTTACTGTTATCCATGAATTTTCAAATATACTGCTTTTCAGTATAACATTATCATTATTTTTTAGTTAAGATGCCAAATTCCAAATTATTTAATTGCATTCCTGAACAGATGAATTTGTTTCAGTGGTTGATTTTTATGCTTCTCAGAGAGATTCAGTGTTTTGGCTCGAATTTTGCTACAAAAACATGACTTGAGTTAGAAATTCCTCTCTCCAGTTCAAAAACAGTAAAATGTGGAGAATGCACTGAACAGGAAAGAGGCTGTATTAAACCACTTTGTGATGCAGGCTGGCCTTTGAGACAAACGGGGTAAAAAGTGTTCTTGCAGCGTGGTCAAGTATGCCTCGGAGTTGATTGCCGGGAGCCGTACTTACAAAAATGCGTCAAGGAAGAAGAAAACGAAAGCTGGCTGAAGAGAATGTCAGGTGAAAAGTCAGTGCTAGAAGGAAGAAGACCAGACAGAAGGATGCTCATTTACCTCTGACCTTTAGAGGTAATTGCTTCTAGATCATATTCATAGATCTCCAGATAGACCTGAGCAGACGACTGAACGAACGATGCTTAAAGAGAGCAGCTGCTATAAAGGAAATCCAGCATCCAGAAACTCCTCCGAACGCTGGACTGCTCTGAGGTTCTGGAAGAAAGCTCTGTGGATGAAAGAGTCCAAGCCTGAGCTCTTTAATCAACACCTGTAACAGGTGTTGAAACACTCACAGGTCAGGTGTCATACATCGCACTCCACCACACTGAGTGAACACCTGTCTATTTTATCTTCTGCTAGTTGGTGGCTGCTTTCTCTTGAATTTAACTGAACCAGATGGCAACTTGTCTTTTGGTACCAAAAGTGGAGCCAAGTCTCTTTCCAGAATGCACAGTTACCCCAAAATAAATAAATAAATCTACAATTTGTGAGCTTGTTTTAAATCATTTCATATAAGGACAATTTGCTTTCTAAAAACTACAACAACAAACCATGGCGCCAACATTACAGCACAGCTGAGGGGCAACCCCGTCAGTGTTTACATCCTGTCACGCTGTCATTAGCACGAGCCCCTCGTCACGGCTAAATGCACATTTACTTCCTTCAGAATGATACGCTAGCAGGTGTAACCGAGTAGTAAACAGTTCCTACACGAAACTGCTCACAACAAGGTTTGTGGATGTTTTTGAGGAACCAGGTCAGGATTTGTGTAAGAAGACACGGCTGCTGATTTGTTTTTTTATCTAATTTGTTGGTGTTTTGAAACCAAACAGTGGGACTGCCATTTAGATCAGTTACAGCACAGAGAAAAAAACATCTCTAAAACAGATGGAACTACAGCATTACTGAGCAGAGGAGAAATACATGCATTCAAATTTATAATTACAAATACAACGTATACAAAATCCTTTTGAAGCTAACGTCATGCTTCATGCTCACACTTGCATGGATGGTAAAATCAGGGTCAAAGAGCAGGAACAACTGAGCACAGTTTAATTACTTCCTTATCACCAACACACTTTAATTTGAGTTTGATTGTTTGTTTGTTTTTAAACAAATCAAACAGGAAGGAGAAAATGCTTCTCGGTGGGCTGAAACAATTCTGTAACTGTAACAGTTCAGATAAAATAAAAGTTCTGGGGGCAGAGATAAGAGAAGTTTTTGAAGTTGAGGTTCAGAGATGCTCTTTGTTCGTGCTGCACGTGTATCCGTGCGAGTCTTTACCTGCACGCCTACGGCTGTGTTTAGGAGCGTAATGGCTCACTTCGTTTTGATAATTCAGTCGGTAAATAAGAAGAAGAATGTTTTCACTGCTCGAGTGCACAACAGAACTTTAGGGGAGGGTTAATTAGGATTTCTTTTTCAGTTTAGTTTCAGTTCAGATTTCAGACTGAAGGTTTGATTTTTATATTTCCAGAGAAGATGCAACACATTTTGAAGGCTGCTGAGTGAGAGTCCTGCAGACGTGCTGAAGCCTCATCGGCTGCTCGCCTATATCACTTTAAATAAACTGACAAAGTTTCAAACTAAAGATATCTTTTACTGTATTGTTAGCATTTCTGAGGCCTGTTTTTTATGTCATTTCACTGAAATGTGTTTTCACACTCATTTTAAACTGACTTTAATAAAATACTTCTTCCGTTCTCAGTATCAGTGGTGTTATTCCTGTAAGTGGGTGTGTTTTTAACTCATCCTCTTCCACAATGACTGAGGGAGGGTGTGACAGTGTGAGAATCTCAGGTTGATTGTGATGGTGTGTGTGTGTGTGGGTGGGTGTGTGTGTGATTCAGCCCTCGTGTCTCACCATGGCTGCTCCTGTCCTTAATGTGGACCCTCCATCCTTCCTCCTCTTGAGCTTCGTCTCCTTCGCCCGTCTCCCTCTCGGCTTGGAGCTCGGCGTGGATGCGGGACACCGATGGCGAGTCCAGCGTGACGTCGCACAGCTCCGCCGCTCGACCAAGACGAAAGACAGAGTGGTTCTGCGCCGGCCTGAAGGTGTACAGGTCCCGCGCAGAGTCGCCTGCCGACGACCCGATCCGAAGCAGCTGGAAGCACGGCTGCACCCCAGCCAGCATGGCTGAAGCCTGTGATTGTCTGCCACCACGAAACCCCCCCCAAACCTGCCCCACCCAGAGGCCACCCCTGATCTGTGACAGGCCCTGACTTAGAGCAAGCTACGATCCATTTTTGAACAAATCTGTGCAAGTGAAGTGGAGCTAAAATGAGGCCATTTGTGTTCGACCCAAGAGCACTGACAGCTAACAGCAATCTATATTTGACGATAAAATATTCCTGACATGCACCAGAAAGCAGCGAGTGTGAAGGTTACAGACAGGTGCAGCCGCTTTGAGCAACAGGTGTTTGCATTAGTATGGAAAGCTGATGTCTTCTTGTGTCCTCCTGTGCATACATGAATAAGTAATGAGGATATAAAGTAGCGTATAAGCCGGTGAAGTGTGGAAATGAGCTCCCGCACTCTGTTATGAGCCCCAGTTTAAACAGACTAAATCCCCCGTGGAGTGGAGGCTAGAAGACGGTGGGCCCGAGAATAAAGAGCTGCTGTGATGTGGACCGAGCGCTCGCTAATGTGCCGCAAACATTAAACCCCGGAAAAGTAAACCTGGTGGTAACAGGTGTGACTTTTAGCTTGAAAACTAATATTTTTCAGGTTTGAGCAGCTGTCACCAGAGGCCTGATCTCTGTGCGTTTGTGTGTGTGTGGAGGAGATTAAAATCCCAGGCTCGCTGACATCAATTGACATCAGCCGACTCACATGTGGGAAGCCTGACAGGGTGCAACAGCTGGGGACTGTCTAATCTGAAAGAAAACAAGAGAAAAGTCACTCAGATGTAAAGTGCTTCTTCTTAATTGCTCCACTTACTGTCTGAAGGAGAGAGAAAAACAGCTGAGAAATACAACTTATCTGACACTTAGAGAGGACAGAAAAGCTTAAAACCCTTTTGTCACATCACACGGTGCAGGAGGTGAAGTAAGGGGATATCACACTTGTGTTAACTGTACAGCAGAGCAGAGAAAACCCTGTCAGCTGCACTTTTTTAAGAGGTGGCTGCATCGTGCATCAGTTGCCTGCAGACTCCTTGACAATCACGGGATCAGCACACAATGCAAAGCACACAAACCGAAACAAATTCACCCAAAAAACTCACTTTTTTAAATAAAAACTCAATATATTCTCGTTTAAATCCGCATATTTGACGAAGGCCCGAGTGCCTGGTGTTAAAATGAGGTTTAAGATAAACAGCGTTTGCCGATCAGAAGCAGGCTGAAGCTAGCTGACGTTAGTTCCTTGTAGGTGGAGTGAAAGTCAAAGCAGCCACTTACAACAATGACAAAGCTGCGCACCGACTTCATGTCTTTAAATCCTCAGATCCACGCAGATTGACTCACTCCACGGCTCAGCGGGAGGATTTCACCCATAAAACATCGGCTTAGCTTTATTTTTCTGCGGTATTCTGTCGCCGCTGTTTGCCGGACTTCGATGGGTCTTCTCGCCGTCTTTCCTCCCAGGAGGAAGTCCTTTGAAATTTGGCGCGCCACTCCGGGAGCTTCCTTGCGCGAGAAGCGACGTCACGTCCTGCTCCGCCCCCATTGGCTGCGGGCCAGGGCGCCTTCAGCGGGAGCAGGAGTGGCCCGGCCGGAGGAGGAGGCCCGAGGCAAGTGTCACAGCTGGGCTAGCCACTTTACACAAGCTCAACAGGCCAAAGTGCCGCATAGCGAGCAGTAGAAGTAGTTTAAAGAGATTTTACAGAAGTTCAACAGACAAAAAAGGGTTAAACTCAAACACAGGGCAAACAACAAAGTAATATATTTAAAAGCAGCTCATTCTGTTCTCATAAAGACAGCTCTGAACAGGACCTGAAGTTAAGAAAAAGTGAGGAAAATACTGTTAGTGCGGTAGATGCTGGTGCTGTGCAGCACTGCAAAATTTGGTATAGATTTGATTACTAAATATAAGTAAAGCTGTATAATAACTCTGAGCTCTGTAGCAATATACTGTGTATGCCTGTACAGGCAATAACATAAACTCAATAAAAGTTTAGTTATATAGCGCCAAACAGCAACAGCAGTCACCTCGAGCTGCTTTATATTGAAAGGTGAAGACCCAACAATACAGCAGAGAAAACCCCAATAATCAATCAAGCACTTGATAACAGTGGCAAAGAAAAACTCATTTTTAACAGGAAGAACCAGGATCAGGGAGGGGCAGCTGTCTGCTTTGACCATTTGGGGGTGATGGGAGAAAGACAGGATAAAAAAACACACAATGTGGAAGTGGTTACTAATGAAGGCAGTGAGATGACTCATCATCAGTTTGCAAATTCTGAACACATTTTAATGACTACACTGTGATTTTGACTTACACAATCATTAGCTAATACAACAAAACACAACTTTTCCTGTATTTTGAAACAGGGCTCTTTAAAGATCTGAAATGTAAATGTGTTTGTCTCTAAAGTACTTCGGGTCAGCTTATGTTGTTTAAATGTGCACTTTATAGCACGAATGAGATAAAGCACTTTATACAATATCTCATGTATCCATATAAACGCACAATAATACAAGCACTTTTTTCTACGTTTAAACTCTATATTTAACATACACACTCCAATAAACACAACTCAGGGTTCAGTATCTTGCCCAAAGACACTTTGGCATGCAGAGTGGAGCAGCCAGCAATTAAACCACCAACCTTCCTGTTAGTGGATGACCCGCTCTGAGCCACAGCCATCCCAGCGGATGTCAATGGCCTGCCAGAACTGCCGTGCCGACGGATCCAGTTCAGCCCGCTGGCTTTACAAAGTGTGAAAATTAAATTGAAGTCCGAAATTACTCTAATTTTCTAATAAAATGAACTGCTATTCCCATGTGGTGGAGCTTCCATGTGCCTGCTACACGGGAGTGGAAGCGCATAGAAAGTTAAAAGTATTTCCAGAACTAGACAAGTTATTTAAATGATAAAAATATAAAATACTAATACTTCGTTCCAAAAACTCCACATGTGCAGGTTTTGTGGTTTTCCACTGTGATCTGTAAACCTTAATGTAATAGATTCAATCAATGTGGTAAAACATGCATTTTGTTAAAATTGTGCTTATTTGTCTTCTTTATCCTCAGTTGTTTTATAAATGGATCTCTTTTTAAATGAGAAGAACAACTGAAGAAGAAACTATACCTCATGATGTCGAGTAGTCTTTAAGAATTGGAATTATAAACTGAGTCTAGAGGGCTTTTCATTACAGCAGAACTGAGTTTATCCAACAGAGTGGTTTCCTCAAAGTTGCAGCACACTTATTTATGCTGTACACACCCAGTAGCTCTATGCAGCATAAATAAGTTTAAGTATAGACAACATTAAAGTGAAACACGGTGGTAGCGCAGTGCAGCGTTGCCTGACAGCAAGAAGGTTTCTGGTTTCCGCCTCAGGCTGTCGGGATGTTGATGCGTGGAGTTTGCATGTTTTCCCAGTGCCTGCATGTGTGTCTCAACCGGTCTCAACTATGTGATTAGATGGACAGAAGAGAGTGAAACAAACTAAACCCACAGAAAACTGCAGTAAATTCTCCAAGATGCTTCAAACACCCTTTGTGCCAAGTCCCCAGAAAAACTTGCACAAGCCTTCCAAAATCATCTTATTTACACTCACACATCACAAAGTCCGATTTAAGATGAGAAAAGAGAAACCCAAGAGTCTTCATAGGTCAACTCACAGTCACGGCTAAACATATTATTCTGCACAAACACAAACATCAAGGGGAAGTAACAGCAAGACAGACATTGTCGAATGCAGGATGTCAATAATAGCAGCAGGCGCGTTAATAGTCCTCATTTGTATTTGTGTCGTTTTTATGTGATTCTGTTAATGTGAATTTTGTTAATTTGATGTAGCAGGAGGAGCGAGTCAGAGGGAGCATTTATTCTCATTTAACTGTTTATTATTGGTGCCTGTTTAGAGGGAACCCATACAGTGGTGATATCTATAAGAAAATATGATTCCTGTTGGTGTGTTTTTGCCTTTTGTCATTATCTATGATTCGGGATAATGTTTCTTAAAACTCTGCACTACAACCGCTAAAGCACTGAGATAATATTATGCAAAAGGACTTAAGCGGCAGCAGTGCCTACAGGCAAGCACTGCACAATCAACTGGAGTGCTTTCATCACTACTTCCTATTACTTCTGGGTATATTTAGGTGAACTTAAAGAATTCAAAATGTGCTCAGTGCTTTCTCGGGAAAGTGGTTACCTTCTCTTACAGATTAAAACCATTTATATATAATGTGGCTTTCCTGATACGTTTTGGAAATGCGTGCTAATCCTTTATTGAAGTTCAAATGAAAAATACTTGAGTTGAATGAAGGAAACGGAAAGAGTACCTAAAAAAGCTGCGAGACAAAAATATAAATCTTGTGATTTGCTCTGGGTTGAAAATTCATTTAATTGGAATTATTCATTCATTACAGAAAAAGAGAGGAGCTTTACAAAAGTATGTGCCATTATGCCAAAAGGTCTCAAAGGTAATATAAATAAGCACTGATGTATCCTTCAAGCAAACCAGGCTTGTTTATGGCAGTACACTGAAGTATTGTTAGAGTCAATGACTGCATGTGAGACCTGAAAGACCTGATTTCTTTTTAAAACAAAACCAAGATGTTCATCAGAAAAGAAAAAAGGAGAGGAAAGCAATCAGACCAGAATTCCTGGAATGAATCAAGCAGGTACAATCATGTCTCCTTGAATCGTTTTGTCTCACTTCCTGTGACCTAGACTCACAATATTAACACAGATTTCTGTGTTTCAGTGTTTTTTTCTTCATAAAAGTCAGTCAGAAGTCAGCACAACCTGCATATTTCTCACATTTTTCTTCAGAAATGCAGGCTAAAAGAATTACCCTGTTTTTTATCAGACTTTAACAGCTTGATTTTCAGCTACTTTCTCCATTTAACCTGGGTTTCATTGATCAGCATAAAGAGAGACACTTCACTTTCATATCAGGTGATAAAAACAGTCACCTTCTAGCGTTTTAGTGTAAAGTCCACTGAGACAAAAGATCACGGCCCTGATCAAACTGAAAGAGAAAGTGAAATGATCCCAGCATGTTAAAAGAAAACCTCAAACACAGTCCTAAATGAAACATTAGAGTTGTGTTTTTTAGAAAAAGCTACAGTAATATTGACAATAACAATACTTCTGATGGGCTAAAACAACAAGGAGGATCCAGTTAAGCTTCAAGAACCACCCCGACTACCTGATCCCTATAAGCCAAGGAGATTAAACTCACACAGGTAAACTTACTAAACAGACCAGGCATGATGCAAGGTGAACCCAGTGTCAATGTAATATTCAGATCACATAAACTAAACATCTGGAATACAAATTTTAATGCCACTTAGAGTCAGATCATGCACTTCAGATTTGAAATAGACATCAACTTGACAATTAAGAGTTTTAGTCTATGCACATTACGCCGTATGTTAAAGGAGAATACCAGCATCAAGGCAATATCTCATTTTAATGCATGTCATTTCATTTTTGTCAAAAACAGAATGAAAAAGTTAAATATGATAAAAGCAATTTTCAAAGACTAAATCAAATAAAGGCAAAATTCTTTAATATTTTACACGGTTATCATTTATTTCGTACTGGGTGTTAATAAATGCAACAAACATCCACTTCTGAAGGAAAATCAATTTTTATGACGAACAAATGGCAGAAAAGCACATGTGAAAAAGGACTGGTATTCATCCTCAACTCACACTCGCTGCTGAATCCCTGCAGTGAAAGGTGATTTTTTTAAGGTTAAGGAGGATCATGGGAAACAACAGCCACGAGTTCACAGTGAACTCTGGTGGCCGGCTGTACAGAAAAGTGCAGTTCACATTATTATTATCAATATTAGGTCACGTCTGCTGTCCCACAAGCAATCTACTGGTCGGCATGCTGCAGTTACACTAACTCTTAGGTATACTTGGACAGCAGATATAGGCTATAATATCAGAGTAAGGAGAAATACTAAGCACAGCTAGACTAGTTTTTTGGTGCTTAATGTGACGCTATAAAAAGTCCAAACAATGAAAGTCATTCATTCAAAGGAGGTGGGTTTTTAAGCATATCCACTTCTCTCCTCTGAGATCAAGTACATGTATTTCAAAGTAAACACAATGATTATATGATTTTTTTTTTCATACGTACATTTTTTTAACCTTTTCTTACATGAAAAACATCCGCAGGTGCTGGGAGGCTCGCGATAGGTCAGAAGTTTGAATACAAAACAGATTTGAAGCAAAAAATGGCACACTGCATTTCTGAATAATTCACAATGCAGCTCAGAGCCGAAGTGCTGTCGAACCCGGATCAGTTTGTCCAAAAGATTACCGGCAATATTAGCGTGGTAAAATATTGCACTCAGAGTGACGGAGTGATAAGTGCTTTCCAATTAGTTTCTCCAATTATCCGTCATGAATCAGAGATGAGACTAAATTCAATCACAAAAGCCACTGATTTGAACTGGAGTGAATTAAATTTAATTGATGTGAGAGTCAGAAGCTGCAGTGAACAGTAGTGTGGATATTTCGTGCGAGAGCGTATTTCTGTTATGATCAGAGGTATTAGCGCACTGCCACACTCCAGACATCATTTCGTGTTTTTTTTATTATATTCTTTGGATTTACAGAGAATAGTAGATTAACAGAAGAGCGAATCTACCAGAACTGAAAGAACATTTTATTAAATCTCCCCCTACCCACACACGGATCAACACTTCTGTTCTGAGAGGCTTTGTGAATAGCGGCTCAGATGTGTAATGAAAGAGAAAACATCAGACTGAGGATGAATGACAGCAAGTGAAATCCTTTCATAAAGCCTATGTCAGCCGTGATTGCCTGAACCTAAAGTTTTATTATTCCAGCAGGCACAGGCTGCGATCCAAAGGAGGGCGGTGTCCTTTCACCCTGCCAAGCGCAAAAGTGCCCTCCAAAAGAGGCTTTATGATGCATGTTCGATCTGAAACCTTTCATCTTTATAAAGTAAAATGCATTTGAGAACGTATGCCGCTCTCAAAATTGAAGTACACAAAATAAAACGTCGACCAGGATCTGACATATCAGCACGTAAATGTTAAATCTTCCTGATGAATGCATCTCAGATATTCTGATGTGATGCTTTCATAACAGCTCAGACAGAACAGTAAGGATAGCAGGCAGATATTTGTCTTGAGCAATACCTGGGGCTCCACAAAGGACTCCGTATATCTGCTGAATATCTTGGCAGCCTGTGCAGCAGATATACCCCGCTGTGGTTGA
>VUQP01044389.1:20283-42763 GCA_015108555.1 Coptodon rendalli
TCGAGGAATTCATGGTTCATCGCATCTAAGCTGCTTTGAGATGTTGCTGGTGATGATTTGATCAGGGTGGCACAGAAGCTGCTCAATGGCACGTGGTGAAACAGTTCAGAAATGCATGAGAACATGACCTTCAAGAGTAGGATGGAAATTTTATTGTTTTAAAAGTTACTGTTATGGGTGGACTTTTTTATCATGCACGGAAATTTACTGTTGTTTGTTCTGTGGTGTTTGAAGGGTAAATGATTGAAGGAGCACACTGCTTGTTTCCAGTTTACAAAATTAAAAAAAAATCCTTTTAATATCTGCAAAACAAAAAAGGCTGCAAACCTTCTGCACGGCGGTAAAAATAAATAAATAAATAATGTTGTTTAAGTAGACAAATTAAAGTTGACCTTTTTTTAATAAATGCAGCTGATATGTTAGCAAGAAGTTCCATATCTGATGTCTTTTTACCAGCAACGGAAGCAAAGAAGTAGTACGAATAGATAAGAAAAGCGACCAAACAGGAGGAGGAGGGGGCTGGAAAGATAAACATGGTATTTGACAGACAGCAAGCAGGAGTGAGATAAACGTCAGTAAATGTGACAGAAGAGACTTAAAGTGGAGGAAATAATCAGCAGATAGTGAAGATGTACAGAGGAGAGCAGGACGGTGAGATGGATGTAATAAAATGCAAAGGATGAGACAAGCGGTCAGGTGAGGTGATGAGTCAGGCGTGATTGATCTGAGCTTCATGTCGGCCTCTTGGGTTAAGTCTCGAAAGGTTGCTGACATCCTCTCACGCACGTCTGCGATCTAACAGCTACGAGAAAATCCATAACAGCGAGGCCACCTGCTGTCATCTCAACCTCGGCTGTCAACACACAAACACACATCACGCTCACACACAACACCACAGCTTTAACGCACATTCAAGAGATTAACACAAATATACAGTATATCACTGGTGATCACAAACAAAATGTTAGGACTCACAAACACACTCAGAAAAAGAAACCACACAGAGACAAATACAGCAAATAACGGCTGGAAGGATCTGCTGCTTTAACATTTCTCCCACAATCATCAGTAATCACGAAAAAATTGAAATAATCACAGGTCAGAATTTGTTTTATTGGGTAAATATTTGTTTAAAAAAAAAACTTATTTGAATACTTTAGTTTTATTTTAATATTTATAAAAAATCCAAATATGAGGTAATAAATGCAGGACTGCACTCGTACAAATCAGAAACCCAGAGACGGCCAGGAGAGCACATCAGGGGAGAGGGGCTAAGATAAAGACTAAAGGGAGGGCACGACTATATAAGTACAGGGGGACGAATCAGAGATAAGATACAGGTGAAGATAAATAGAAAATAAAAAACTAACGCTGAAACTTTGAAATAATGTTCTGAAGTTGAAGGAACGCGGCAGAGGGAAACCCAGAAGGCTTGAAGACACAGACAAAACTGAAAGGAAAGCGCAGGGAAATACTGATAACATCATCAAGCCATAAACCACAAACACAACAACACACAAACACACAATCACAAAAATCAAAAACCTCAAACACAAAGAAAGCAAAGAAATCCAAACTCAAATTTTTAATGTCCTGATTAAAACTAGATTTGATTGAAGCAACAGCAGCTGATATTTATTTAACAGTAGTGAGCTGTAGCAGTGACTGTAGTGTAAATGTAGTTAAAATAAACAGAGTGAGAAGAATCACCCTTTGATGGAAACTTAATTAAGGCTAAATTAAGACGGCTTTTTTATTTTGAAAGGCATCCATGACGCGGTATTTTTAGCTGTCTTTGGTGAGCGACTTCAGAGCTTTACTGACTGCCTCACAAAGTGTTTTGTCCCAGCAGCTGACAGATTTTTTTAATTAACACTTTAAGAAGTGATATTGCTCAGTAGCGCCTTAAATCTGGAAAGTCTCAAATGACTTTTTGCAGCTTTAAGTTGTAACTGTGAACAGCGTCCAAACTATTTCTTGTTTTTAATTTGCTGAATCGGAGGGAAGCGAGTTTCCACAATTTGGATGAAAAAAGTGTCCAAAATATTCTAAAGTTGAAATTACATTTTGCTTCATAAAGAGAGTTTTTGCAATATGTAGCATATTTTTAGAAAACCTATGTTCTTGTAATGCATAACTTTACTGTTTTAAGCCTAAATTGAGACTTGAAACAGTTTTACATGAGAAAATTCCTCGGAAAGGATTGTTAGATGTTAGACAGAGTTCAGATCTGCTGGCAGGTCCTGATAATAAATCATAATTTAATGTTCCACATAATTTGTTTCTTGGAAAATGGAGGGTTCAGGCCAGCAGACTGCTGTTTATCTGTTAACACCAGGGGAGTGTTAATCCCTTTAGGAGCTTGGCCTCGAGGCATAGCCTGAACTTATAAAGAGGAGTAAGACTGTAATAAGAGCGAGAATCACAGCTGTGGGTTTTTGTGTGAAATCCTGTTACAATCACATTTCCTGTGCATGTAAAATATGTGATAAAGGAAAAGTCTTGACCTGATTCACGCTTGTAAGATTTCTTTCTTTCTTTCTAAGGAGGAATTCCCCCGACAGGATCCAGAATACAGCATTTAACCATTTTTAAACTTGTTATACATAAATAAATGAGCAGAGTGTTACACAATAAAACAATGTTTTTTAATAAGACTTTAAATCAGATCACTTTACAAGCCTGATAGATTACCCAATAAGCACACAAACACATGCTTAACTTAATTTACCTGTGACCTGGAAAATTACAGACTTTATCACTGTATTGCAGTTTTGTGTCTCTTTGAAAAGACTTTCTAACTTACAGCCTGTCACATCCTGATACAGGAATCCATTTTTTATTGAACTTTTAACCAGGGCAAATATGATTGTTGAGATTTTTCCGATGCACAGGGAATTAGAAGAAAAAAACTGCATCAGGAGAGAAGCAGGAGACAGCACCAAGGCAGGATCTCCAGAAGGAGTTGAGGAGATAGAAAGAACTCTTTTATTTAACCTTCTCTGTCACTTTTTGGTTTGATTTATGTGTTAGAGCTACTGGGTTACCTTTATGAGCAGCCTCCATTTTCACTACAAAAAAACATAAAGTTTAAAAAACAAATAAAAATCTTAAAATTTTTTTTAAAAGTCTTTCGTTTCCATGGATATGTATGCTTGGTTAAAATGGTTCACAGGTCACGTGACAGTGATGAAGGTTTTCCCTCACCTGCTTCACTATCCTTGTGTCATGTACCAAACAAGCCCTCCTCATTTAGCATCTGTTAAAGCTGCAAAATCTCTGCTATAAAATGTTCTTGCTGTTGCCTACATCACTTCCTGCTGTTCCAACCCCGTCCACCTGCTGCTTCTGGAGGGATATTTACTCATCAGTTTCATATAATTCACAGCTTCTATGAGTGTTCCCTCTGTGATGGACCGCTGACCTGTCCAAGGTACATACCCCACCTCTCACCCTGTGACAGCTGTGATCAGCTCCAGCCGCCCACAGACCAGAGCAGTTAAGAAAACGTACGTATAAGACTGAGCTCTATTAGTAAGAAGTGTTATGGATTATTTAATATTTTATAATGAAAAACAAAAGTCAAAGCCAAATTATAAGAACAGTTTAATGTGAAAATAAAAAACTTACTTGTGAATAATGTACGGTAAGCAACTGGAAGAATAACGACCGGGCATCAAGTGATAGACTAATTTTTCATGACTGGTGTCATTAAGGAGTAAATGTAAAAGCAGCAAATAAATGGGGGGTGTCTCACATCATGTCACATTTTAATTTATGACTTTGCATCACTTGAGAAAAATGAACACATAACACTGAATGCAGATAAACACACACACATTAAAAGGAAACAACTGACACACACACACTTTCTGGGCTGTTTGGCTGCACAGTTAAAATTCTCTACACAACAACAAACAAACAAAAAACACATATAATGCACACAACTCTTCAGCACTGCCTTTCTGTTAGCGACTAAAACACACAAACAGCACGTACACCCACAAATATTACACTGCATATTTACCTTGTGATTCACGCCACACTATAAAACACCACCGAAGAAGAAGAACTGTGTGCACGCTTAGCTGGCTGGGTTTTACACTAGCAGTGAAGCTTCAGTACGAGCAGTTATCATAACCACACTCTTTATGAGTAACTGCAGTGCTCTGAGGTTTTACCAGCAGTGGGGGAGAGAAGAAGCGGAGGGAAGGAGCGGGAATATTTCACTGATGCTGGAACCAAAGCGCCACACGTGATATCAGCGTGACTTTCTCAAAGTTAGAAATTCCCAGCTGAAGTTACGCCAATACTGAGGAGGTTAAAGCCATCTCAACAGGTCATTCAATCACTATGCTGAAGTTTAAAGATCCCCTCCAGACATGTGTGCAGACTCTGTTTAAAATAATGATTCGAGTCTGAGTTTTTCCCTTAAAAAAGGTTAATTAGCCTCCTGGAAATGCCTAAAACGACATAGTCGCCCTCCGTCTTAATGGGAAATGGGAATTTATGAATACGCAAATGTCTTCCGCTTCAAAATTGTAATACTTTTGCTCTACAAGGTGTTTCCTATACACCACTGAAGGGTTATTTTCAATATATGTGCAAATCAAACCTCAAGTTTCCACATCAAGCTAGTGAAAGTCATCTATTGAACCACAGCTAACTTCTAGTGTAGCATCCTCATTGTTGCTTGAACACCTTAAAGTTATATTTCCAGACAAACTTTGAACACTGGAGGCAGAACCACTAGTGAAAATAAAATTTTTGAGTGGAGGGAAACTTTAAAAAAAATCAAAGTTTTTTTTGTTAAAGCAAGTAAAGCTGTTTCTGTTGTTCCCAAACTCAGATGGAGCCGAGCAGAAACAGCCCTCCTCTTCATCAACTGAGATTATTACTTGTTTTAAAAAACTTGAGACTTAATAATGGATTAAATGACTTGTTAAAATGGGCATTTCTGGTGTTTGCACCCCGACCTGGCTCAAAACTGTGACTGAAATCCTGCAAGACAATTCCTAAAGTTGGCTGAGCTGTGAAACCTGAGTAAGATATAACATCTAAACTGATTTTCCTCATTCAAATCTCAGTTTTTGAAAGTAAATACAGAGGAACTGCCTAATTTTGTAGGACCCCTGTGGAATATTGCATTTTTTAGCCCTTTAATGTAGAGCAATCAAACTCCATCCACATAATAACCTTATAAAGTGAATTACAAAGGATGCAGCTCAGTCACATGACTACTGAAAGTCTGCAAGGATCACAGAAACAGTTTGTTCCAAGTCGTAGAGCCAGATCCACTTAAGGTAATTTATCGACTTTTTGTCAAATTAGGTCTTCGATCAACCTCTGCTTGTTCATTAGGATTGATAGCAGTTTCTCTCGTGTCCAGGATTTATCGAGTGTGCCGGTGCTCAATATCTTTAATGGCTTCATACAATCTCAAACACACTGAACACATCGTTTTTGAAACTGTCACCAATGGTCGGGTCACACAAAAGCCAGTTGATCAAGGAACTTATTTGCCATAAAAGCAGCACATCTGTTCAGACACCAAAACGAAGAAGGGAGAGCAGCAGTAAAAGAGGCCAGAACGCAATTCTCTCACCAAGAAGAGGCTCCGTGTGAGGCTCCTTAAAGTAAGAGGGAGAAAACGCAACGCACATGCATCAGCGTTAGCCGGGCCAAGAAATCAGAGACATCCAGCTGAGAGCATGAAGGCCTCTATTCACGCTCATACTTTCAATTCACTAAACACTCATGAAGCTGAAGCAAGATAAACAACATTAACTCTCCATAACAGTTTTCATTCTAACATCTTAAATATTTTAAAAACACAGAGAGCATAGAAATCAGTGCGTGCATTTATGTTTCTGTGATGACAGGAAGATACCTCACATTTTTATTCTGTCCCATTGTCATTAGGTAGCAAAGCTAAAATGTATTGTGGATTGGGGATCGTGTAATGCAAAAACACCTGCCTATGTGGGGTGAAGACATGTCATACCTAATCTACAAATAAAAAAAGTAACTGAAATGTGAAGCAGCTCAAAGATTAAGCCATAAAACGTTTGGATTTTTGATGAGAATCCAGCTTAAAATGCAAAATCTGAAACATTAATTATCCATCCATCGTGACACAACTGTTAATTTAGCCTTTCCATTAAGTAAGTAATGTGACATATTGTTATTGTAAACATTTGGTATCCTCTAATAGGATCTGCAGGGCCATCAGTCTCTGTGGCTGTAGCTGGTTTGTTTACAATGAGTGAGCCATCTGCCTGCAGCAGGTTTTTAATTGGTCCAATCGGTGTAAAGGATCATTTAATGGGGATGCTGGGCAGCAAAGTGTTAACGCTCTGCTAGTTTTAATGACCTCACAGTCAGCTTTTAGTTAAAACAGTGAAAAACTGTTATTTTCTGTCTAAATTAGTTTGAAGCTGAACAATTATCACTGCCAACTATTTTTAATTACATCAAAAGACTGAATTCCTATTTCTTCATTTATCAGGCGCACTATTTAAGCATTCACTACCTTTTCTATTAAATGCTCATAAAATTGATCTGAACATTTTCCTCAAACAGTTTGGTTGCTCATATCGAACCGTCGCTCCCTCGGCACAGCGATCAATTTCTGAGCGTGATGTTTAGGTGCTTTCTATAGGCGAGTCATCTGTTTGGTGTGTAATGGGGTTTTAATGGGAATCCATAAATTCACTTGGTTAACAAACCGCCTCCTGGGGATGCTGGGTGAGCAGCCGGGGTTAACTGTCAACTCTTCTAAATCATCCAGTCCGTCAGTTGATCAGCCGGTAATGAGCAGGTGAATCAAAGAAAGCGAGGATTTTAAAGAGCTGATTGGAAAACAATCACCTGTTTGTTTTTGTCTCTGCAGGCTCAGCGTAACTAAAATATATTTTATTCAAAACTGACATTTCAAGAATGAGAAACAAAATAATAACCAGAACTCAAAAAGGCTTTGTGTTATAACTGCTTTTTAAAAACAACACAGACACTCTAAAGGCTGATTAATGGCACTAAATTACTATAAATCACAAACAAATAGTAAACTGAAAATCGTGTTTTTTTACCTGGTGGTTCTAAACTATTTCTGCTCCATTTAAGAGACATTTATTATGGATTTGTAATTTTAAAAAAAATTATTAAAATGAAACTAATCATGAGTATCCTGCACAGTGCAGTCTCTAAAAAAATACCCGAGCCCAGAGGCATAAAACTCTGTGCAGACTCACAAATAAAACTGTGAATGCCCACAGCAGAAAAGCACGAGCTCATATTTTCATCATATTTATAAAGCCATCTGTACGCACTGTGCTCTTTTACATTCTTAGTCATCACGAAATGTTATGCACATGCACAAGCCTCATTTTGGTTCTGGTCTTTAGCAATAAACTCATCATTAACATATAAAAGTCACTCTTTGCACCTCAAGCTATTAATGAAGCAATTAAAAAATCATTTCAAGAAGAGGAAGTGGAGAAAAGGAGATTCGCTGGTCTCACTTCTGCAACTGTGCAGTTCAGAGCAAAGGACTCTGGCAGAGGTCGGTAAGTATGTATGTAGTACCCAGAATTCATTAGTGAATAAGAATAAGAATCGTATGATAATAAGAAATGGGAGCACTGTAGAAATCACAGTTTTGCAGTATCAGGCTTGACTTGCTACTTGCTCCAAAATCATGTGTATACATGGTCCGATGTCTTTATGTATGTCTTAATTTATCAAAACTAGTTTTTGTGTGTATGTGTATTTATGTTTATAAAAAAGGTCTGCATGTTTTTTCTATGTTATTTAAATTCGGGGTCCTGTTGTCTGTGTTAGCATCCCTGGATATCGGTTTTGGGAATGTTCCTTTGTAGTTCAATTCAAGTGAGTCATCCTCAGCCGAGGTGATCTGTTTAATTTGGGTGTGAACATGTTTGCCTGGTGCAGCACTGGAGGGGAGGAAGCTAACCAGCTGACCATCTTCACTCCCACAGCAGGAGCAGGACCGTCTGCCATCACAGACATCACTGTCCTACTGCTCACTTTCTTTTACACCACCAAGAGAAATAAAGAACGATGAGGGTTACCTGTCTGAAAGCCTCGCCTTCACTCTTGCCAGCCTGCTGAGCAATAAGCGTCAGCTTCTTGTTCTTCTCGTTCCTCTTATGTACTTTATAGAGGCAGGACAGCAGGCACGCCAGCAGCATGAGGGCAACCAGGCCCAGCAGCGAGAGGATGGCCAGAGTCAGGGGAGGCAGCTTATAAGCTGAGCGAGACAGACGAGGACGGGCAAGAAAAAGAAAAACAACCGTGGAGAGAAATAATGAGCCTTCAGTGACAACAGGAATGATGCTTCAAAACCCTGAAAGAACAGATATCAGCTTTCATCTCTGCCTCCTTTAAATCTCATCATTTTCTGCTGTTAACACGTCAGTCATCCGAGCACATGTGCCGGCAACATCGCCCGCATAAAACTGATAAGAAATAAATAAGCATTTAACATTGTGAACTATAATACAGAAAAACACAATTGCAGAGCCATGATAAATATCATGCGTTTTCTCCTCAGGAGGAATTAAACGATCAGATGTGGGGATTTAAGAAGGTACTCTTATCCACTTGCATTTATTATATTTGTAAATATTGCTCGCAAATGTTAAACTGGATGTATTACAGTAAAATGTCACTAATTTATTTATTATTCATTGGTTTCTGCTCTTCTGATTCCCTTTGTATTACACTTTATATAAAAATAGAAATACATCTAGGCTACGCAGGCACATAAATGTCAGCAGCCTGCAGTGTTGTACATCCTTCAGCATGTTATTGCTTAAATTATTAATATTTATGTCCACTGTGACACAGAAAGACCAGCTTCAGTGTCTGCTCTTTAAAAAAGGGAAAATCAGAAATGAATGTATAACAGCTGTATGTAGCCTCTGGACCTGAAGCGCTTGGCTGCAAAAAATGCTTCTTTTTTTTCATTTCCAGCAGGGGGCGACTCCTCTGGCTGAGTAAGTTTTGAGGAAGTTATCTCACTGCTCATTTCATCTATGACTCAGCAAACACTTTCCTAATGAGTTTTTGATTTGAAATGCTAGCTTCAAGTCTTATTTAATACAACACGAGGTTCACTTTTGTAATTTACGGTCCCATTAGGTGCAAGAAAGCTGGAAATGATTTCGGGCATCATTTGTCCTTCATTTATCAGTCAGACGCACTTTCCTCTCTCTGTATTGATTCTGATGCTCCAACTTCTCAGCGTGAGTTTGAATACGATAAAAGTTTGATGTTAATCCCGGTGCTCTGTCTCTCTTTGCTTCCAGCCTTTGTGCATTTAGTTCATGTTGTATTACACTGACTTGCAAACATTATGCTAGCAGCCCTCTCTGTGTCTTTATTTGCATTTTTACAATACAAAAATTATGCTAATTAGTTTATTATGCTTGTTAGCCAACAGCAATACAGAGCATGTTGTTCATTTAAGTGTGTTTTTTCACTTACGGGCTACATCTATGTAGACAGCAGCCACAGGATGCCCAGCCAGGTCTGTCACATTGAAGACACCCGAGTCAGACACTTGGACCTTCTTCATGGTGAGATGTGAACCCTCCACGTTCACCCTGCCCTCCAGCAGCGGGTCCATCGGCGTCACCACAACCCCCTCATCCACGATGGCCCGGCCCCGATTGTCTGATTTGGGCTTGAAGACGACGTTGACGCTGGAGTAGGGCAGGTGGAGCTGCATGCTGAAGTTGTCTCCATAGGCGAGGTGCTTGAAGTACAGGTGATCTGTGGCAGACAAAAAAACACACATAGTTCTGTGTGTGTGTTCAGAGAAATTTAAACTTGATTTAACCTGTTGGAAGACTAATTTTTCTAAATGCAGCAAATATAAAACTTAAATCTGATGCTGCTCACCACAATAGCTTAAACACAGGATATAAATGTGTCACCACAAATGTAATCATATGATTCTAAGCCAGCCTGCATTAGTGAAGAGATCCCCTGGTGTCCTAAGCAAAGGCAAGGGGTCAGCAAAATAGTGTAATAATAATAAAACAGTGATATGTTTTCCCAGATTATCTTTAGGCCAGTGAGACCCAGGGTTGTATGTCTTTTGGACTTTTTAAAATCTTATTAAACAATATTCAGTTCAATTAAATTAAATTTTATTTGTACAGCACCAAATCACAACAACAGTCGCCTCAAGGTGCTGTACCTATTAGAGTAAGGCAGACCTTACAGTAATACGTACAGAGAAAAACCCAACAATGACCCCCTATGAGCAAGCACTTTGGCAACAGTGGGAAGGAAAAACTCCCTTTTAACAGGAAGAAACCTCCAGCAGAACCAGGCTCAGGGAGGGGCGGGGCCATCTGCTGCATGGGATGAGAGAAGGAAGACACGATAAAAGACATGCAGTGGTAGAGAGCCGGCGATTAATATCTGTTTGGTTTTCTGTTTGAGTTTTCATATCTTACATTATTTTTTTTGTTTCTTAAGTTTAGTTACAGCTCGTACAAAAGTATTAGTTTCCTCGGGTTCTTCTTTTCTTGACTCATTTTGAGTTTACTGTTGTGTCTTCAGTTTCCCTATTTAGTTCCTTTCTGTTTTAGTTAGTTAGTTAGTTGTGTTTTAAATTTAGTTTTACTTCCCTTGTGTCGTTCTCCTGATTAGTTTCACCTGTGCTTTGAGGCTCGGCTGTGTCCAACTCTCTGATTAGCCCTCAGTGTCTGTGTTTATACAGCCCCAGTTTCCCTTCATCCTTTGTATCAGCAACTGTTAATTTTCCCTCTTAGGTTCCTGCAATTGAGTGTGTTGAATATCTGTTTTGCATTTTGAGCCTCATTTATGAACTATGACATTCCTCCTAATAAAAAAATTGTTTTCACTTTATTCCTTTGTGCCTGTGAGTCCTGTGCTTCAGTTCTGTAAACCCCTGACAAACAGAAGTGGGCAGGAAGGACCCCACTCTGACTTGGTGGTCCTGGCCTGGCTTATTAGTTGGGAGCACGGAGAAACTATTGAGTATGAAGCAACATATCAATCATTCATTCAATTAGTCTGCTGCACTGAGGCTGGACTGAAACATGGGATGAACTGATTAGAGGTTAATGAGTTTGATTAATGAAATTTGGTGGATATTCATCTTCCCAATGAGACGAATTACTCATCACATCGAAACACAAAACCACCCAGTTATGAAAAAGAACATCGATATTACTAATAATAAAGTCTCCCACGAGGCTTAGCCGTATATTGTTATAATACTAGTTAATTAAAATGGTACATAACTACATTACCTGCATGAAAGTATGCAAATGTTGGCATTTAGCTCAAAGACCGCTCTTGTGTTGCTGTAGAAACTCACCGGTGTTTTAATTTCAGTGATATTTCTCAGTCTTCAGTTGTAATATTTTGGCTCCGTAACCTTCATCAAAGTAAATGTGTTTTTGAAATATTTCACTGAAACCCCAACTGCCCAGAATCCCTATAGGTGGGTTTAACCTTTTTTTAATATATTTAATAAAGACTTGTGACCTTTTCTGAGATTAAGGATTTTAAGACAGTGGCACTCAGCCAAAATGATCATTTAGGGAAAATTTAGGAAAAAACGAAAAGCACAAAAAGCAAATCACTTATTAAAAACTATGGAGGCTTTAATAAATGACCGGGCACATCGAGCTACTCGGCTACTTAACCTCTTCCTCCCTAGAGACCCTTTTTCTGGTTCCAGGACATCAAAAGTTTTTGTCTTGCATAGAGCCCAGGGTTACTTATTTTTACCTGACACTTTATTTTATTGACTAAATTATATATTTTGTTTCTCCTCAGGCAAAATTTTAAAAGTGCAGCCTTAGGCTTGTGGGGTTAAGAACTACACACGCAAACCCCAGTCGGGGGGCACAGAGTCACTGCAGGTGGGCCAAGCAGAAAAAATAATACATGAAGTGCAAATAAGTTCAGGGAAAATAAACAAGAGTTTGCCATTTTGGTAGAATTTAAGTAAAATACAAAGAATAGAGCCACTGACTAACAGGAAGTCAGAGGCACATCTGCACACACACAGAATGACGCACTTTAACACTGAGTGATTGATTAAAGCCGAGAGGACGCTGTAAAGCTCTGATCTTCACTTACCTCTGACATTCAGGCAGGTCCGAATCTTGACTTTGCCCTCGCTGTCTTTTACTGTAAAGCTGCCTTCATCTGTCATCCTGACCGAGTGCAGCACCACGCGCTTCTCCGACACGCTGAGGCGTTTCATGTATTCTTCTGCCAACACTCCCGTCTGGTTGTACAGCACCACAGGTGGAGGCTCGGTTGCGTACTGCATCTCTGACTGATTAAGTTGAGACGGGCTGGGCCTAAAAATGGTGAAAGATCAGAATAATACAGAAGAGATAAAGTAACACAGTGACTGCGATTAAGGATGTTTCCAGAGATGTTAACCGACCTGTTTCTTCTTCTGTTTATTAATTCATTTCTGGCTTATTTCAACACGCAAAAGATGTAACACAGAAGGAGCTGGAGAGCAGCAAACCCTCTGTCTGTGTTTTATTCTTATTCCTTTGTGTGTTTCTAGTCGTCCCCTCTCTCTGTCATGTGTGTCTTTCTGGTTTATTTTTGGTAACTGTTTTTCTTTGTATGTCTTCTGTGTTTCCCTGGATGTTCCCACCTGTTTCCTAATGTGTGGTCAGTCCTCTGTGTATACAGCCCTTTGGCCTCTGTCACCTACCCATCTGTTATCTCTAGCTTTTTGCTTTGTGTTCCCTTTTTCTAGATTTTATGGCATGTTTGCTCTTGTTTTTAACCATTTCCAGGGTCTTCTCATCACACTGTTCTTGTTTAGGTCAAAACATTCAAACAATCTGTAAAGAAATGCTTCCAGCTTTGGTACTGATTAACTCTGATGACCATACCTGAACTCCAGGGTGATGGGTCCTTTAATGTTGCTAAGATGGATGTAGTAGGTTTCTCCGTATTTGACAATTTGCTCCAAAGCGCAGTCTGATCATCGAGAGAACAAAAACAGTCAAAGATGAGAAATTTGTCATGTTGTGGCGAAAGTCACCTCAGTGTAAATATTAAACTCTCAGGAGAAATCTCAGTGACCCCAACCCTCTCATGTCCTCCTTCACTACATCCATGAATGCTCTCTGTCATCTTCCTCTTTTCCTCCTGCCTGGCAGCTCCATCTTCACCATCGTCTGTCCAGCATATCTACTATCTGACCTCTGCACGTGTACAAACCATCTCTTGGTTCTCTGACTTTGTCTCCACCTGCTTAACCTGAGCTGTTCCACTGATCTCCATCTCTACCACCTCCACCTCAGGCTTCTGTCTTTCTGTCAGCACCACGAACTCCAAACAAAACCCAGCAAACACACCACCTCTCGCTATCATCTTCACTCTTGCTGCTATCCTTTAGTCATAATCACTCCTGACACTCGTCTTCACCCACTCCACCCTGTCAGCGCTCTTCTTCACCTCTCTTCTGCACTATTGTCAACATGGGTCCTATAGCTTCATGTGCATAAAGCACAGTGTGTATCTTATCAAACTTATGTCAAGTAAAGTCACTTTTATTTACAAAGCACATTTTTAAAAACACATGAGATGCCCCAAAGCGCTTTTGAGTCATCTAACATGACGTGTTGCGTTTCCTTTTAAGATGGTGACTAATTTGTGTTTTCTGGCTTCCTGCAAGTAAAACTTGGTCTTCTTTGTGTGTTTGAGTTCAACAATCTTTGCTGTAAGACACGTGAAATTAAAAACATCAAGACTGATCATAGAGGACGTTTATCATTTCTTTCACAGTTATACTGCCGGCCTGCACAGAATGTCTCTTTCACCAGAATCTCTTGTGTCCAGTGTTTTTCCTGTTTGCAACCAAATTTAAAAAAATATAACTTAAAGCACATGAAGAAGACAGAGGGAGGCTTACCCTTGACGATGAGTTTGAAGTGCCTTTCAGTGTTTGGATTGTTGGTGTCCTTGATGATGTACGTGCCCTCGTTCTGCTCCTGCACATCCTCCAGCACCAGGTAGCCCAAAGTGTTGGAATAGGAAATGTTGTGATTCACCACTTTCCCCTCTTTGATCAGCGGCATGTCGTAGGACTCGCTGGTCGCAGATTTAAAGATGACCTCGCTGCCATTCCCGCGTGGGACATCGATGTGGACGTCCTCGCCAAAGAAAGCTGTCCTGTGTTCTGTTTTTACTGGTAGAAGCAATCAAGATGTGTTTTATTAGATATGCTGAATTACTTTTTGTTACTTTTTATACTTGACTTTAACCTGAAAGCACAAACACTCTGTCTTTGTCATGTATATAATATAATAATCCTCAAAGAGCATTCTCAGGCGTGCATTAACATCCAAACAACCATTTTTACCTTTCGCAGATGCTGGCAGGACTGTGGGAAAACAAAAAAGATTAGTTCAAAATGAGTTTATTTTAATGCGCATCTTTTTTTAGTCTGCTGGATTATACAAAAACCTTTAAATCATTTCCTTTGTTCCAAGTGAAAAACCACACAGCTTCCACAGAAAGCATTAAAGCATTTGAAATGTAAATGCCGCCAATAATGACAGCTAACAATAGACTGGATACAAAAACAAAGAGCCAGATTCTTCATTACAGGCGAAATGAAAGGAAATAAGTGGAAATGAACAAGATTACAATGTGTTTTAGCTTCTTTGGTGAGGCTTTCACAGCATCCATGCTAATCACCCAGTTAAAACAAATGTGGTTTTGCAGGAAGTCTGTTTCAACAGTTCATCTATCTAAACTCTCTCCCTAGTGACTGATTATGTTCTTGCTTACCCGTGCAGAACAGGACGCTGAGCACTGCGGTGCCGATTACTTTCATCTTGAACAGTTGATCTGTGCACAAAAGAGAAGAGAAACCCACAGACAATACACAACAAATTAAAAAAGGCTTTTTATAGCAGGCTCCAGGTTTTCAAAAAAAGAAACATTTCCCATAATTTTATTTGACAAGATATATTTGTTAGCTTCTGTGTTTAATTTAGAAACACCTCGCTAAGGTAGAAGCATGCCAACTTCAATTTTTGTCCTCAAGCTGAGGAGAAGCACCCAACGCCGCCCTCCCTCAAATCCTCTACACTGAAGAGCTTTTCACAAATTAGCTCATTAAATATCTAACCGTAGACTTCCGCCAACACTCTTTGGCAAGAAAACCTATAGTGCTGTTGCAAAGTCAAATATATTATTAAGTCAAGTTTTATAGATAAAGTGTCTTCAAGACAAAAACGTGATGTTGTGCTGCGCGAGCTGAACAGCGGCTCCTCGTGTATCCCGTGGTGCTGGGAGATAATCGGCTTTCCACTCACGACACGGGATCACAAACTGCAACGGAGGAAGAGGGGAGGAATCAAGAGGAGGAAAAAGATGAAGAGTAAATGAAGAGAAAGTAGGAGATATTTAAATGCAAGAGTGCACAGCCACTACTTTGGGATGATGAGCTGGACAGGAGCCAGCTGGCACGAGGGGACTGACCTTTAGCTGCAACTGCACAGGCTTACACTAAGCAGTAGTAGCATAGTTATTAAGGTGGGATAATTAGATGAAAGACTAAGACAGACATGATGAAACAGCTAGAAACAAAAAGGACTGGAAAGTTTAACAACATACACTGGTTAATGCAAATATCTAATCAACATTTGGGGATGTAAAGACGACTTACTGAAGCTTAAACTGAGAATCAGAATGAAGAAGAACTCTGACAGTCGGCTCGCTTCAGCATTTTGCATAAACAACATGAAACCACGGTTTCCATCGTGTCTGGTATCTGTGGTTCAGGGTGGTGGTGGGGATTATAGTTTCTTATCATCAGCCTCCCTGAGTATTGTTTCTGACTATGTCCATCCCTTACAAGCACAGTGTCTACCAGCCGGAGAATGCAGTCACCAAACTACATCATCTAGAACTACTTTCTTGGACATGACAACCAGCTCACTGTACTTAAATGGCCTCTACAGTCACCAGATCTGAATCTAATACAGCAACTTTGGGATGTATTGAAATGGTAGGATCACATCATGGAAGTGCGGTCAACAAATCAGGAGCAACTGTGTGATGCTTTCATGCCAACATGGATCAAAATCTCTGAGGAATCTTTCCAGCACTTTGTTGAATGTGTGCTACAAAGATTTAAGGCAGTTGTGAACAAGTTTTACTGACCAATCACAGTCGAGCAGTCCTCAATTATCGTAAATCAATGTAAAAAACAGACAGCAGAACTCTCTAGTCAAGTACTCAGAGTAGCTGTCATTAAAGTAAGCTTAAATGCTCATTTTCATTCTAGTGGAGTCCAAAAACAAGCAACGTCACTTACATTATTCACAGGTCAAAATAATCCTTTATCATCTTATACTGGTGTAGCTCCTCATTTTATTCGCTGTCTGAAACCAGCTGCTTCAGCTTCTTTAATTTTAGGACCAAACTTCATTTAAGCCACCATCTTCTAACTAAATGCTCCTCACAGACACGAGGTAGGTGCTGCACTACAGAGCTCCAGCTACACATGCAGTATTCAGGAGAACGTCAAAGAAGCATTACAGGAGCTACTACTTCATGTACTTCGTGTCTACAGCTGTCTGTGTCCATCTTGTACGCACAACCCTGTTATAAAAGCTAGTAATAATCCTGTCGGGGAACACAAGACGTGGGCGTAAAAGACTGACATATTGTCGAAGTATTAAATTGCGCCATTAACTGCAGATTTACATCAAAGACTTGCATTCATCTACAACACAAATCCACTGTCCTAGCACTACACCTGCAATCAGGCTGACACTTGGATGACAATAATCAATCCACCTGCTTCCATCCTTGGCATTGTTTCGACAGCACCGCTCTAATGGAGCGGCTGACACAACCGACTTCAAAACGCCTGCTCAGCAAAACAAAACACACAAACAGGCACGGGCTAAATATGTCCGCTTTTAATTTGAAACGTACTGAATCTTCCACATAACTCTGAACAGCAAAGATGAAATGAACAGGAATGCCAAATACCTGCTGATAATTCAGTTTTTATTCAAATCAAAGCGGTTCTTCCTGCTGATTACAGATTTCAGCCTGCAAAAAGTTATTAAATTTAAAGCAGGTTTCAGAGCTCTGCAGCATATTTGGAAGTATAATTTATTTTCCTGCATGGATCCAGTTCAGGATGGTGGAGAAGAGGGAATCTCGGCATCTTCAGACTGAGAGAACAATAAAATGCCACTGCGTTTCTGCCAGCTCCGTCAGATGAGGGATTAGAGTGCTATTTAAAGAAAGAAAAAAAAAAAGAGATGACAGCCCATACACTTCCTTCAGCACATCAACACATGTGAAGACATTTCAAAATGACACCCTAGCATTAATGTGGGCAGGAAAACTGTTCCAGAGGCTCTTAGTCCTTTGCAGAAAACATAGTAATCATAGCATATTTTCTAATCGCTGCCCTTTTGAAGCAGGTTTAAATCATCTCACTTTAATGTTCTACAGCGCCATTAGTTTATTCCATGTGTGAGTGCTCATGCTGAGATGCAGCAAAGACATAAATCACAGGTTTGATTCATTGATTGAGAGGAAGTATGCATCTGACGGGAAAATGACAGGCTGCTGCTGATTACATAAACGTACACATCCACTTTAAAAACATGAAATATGTATTCAGTGAAGTGCGGTGGGAGTAGTGGCTGTGCATTTCATAAAAACAAATGAAACAAATGAAACAAAACTCACACCTGACACCACCGGTTTGGATTTCTTCCTGAGTGCAGGTATGATGATGCATTTTCCAGAGTTTCTGGTTTTCTAAACATCTCGTTTGCTGCGTCAGAGGGGAGAGCCATAATAAGCTAAGAAGCCTGTTATACAGATGTAATCGTTGTCCTTTGGCTGAGTCTCTCGTGTCCATTTATAGAGGCTGAGTCTAAATGGGGTCATAGCTCTCATGTCTCCTATTATAACTAAAAGGATCAATCAAACTATACAAGGCATAGCATTTAGTGAAGTGCGTATGACACGTCCAGCAGACGCCCCGCGGTGAGAGGCTTGGAGGGTACATCTTTCCGGCTGATCTCATCAGTCTGACATCAATCGTGACTGACGGATTTAAGAGCCTTTTCCACCTCATCGCTGCTCTCCCACACAAGACGGAGGGCACCAGCATCATGCCTCCATCCTCCTCCTGTTTCAGTATCATCTCTCTCATCTCCCAGCTTCAATCTGATTCTGTTTCCTTTTTGTCTTTCTGTACTTCTTATCTTATCTTCAAACACTTTCCCTTCTTTGTCTTCTCTCTCATTAATTATCCTTCTGATTCCTTTCAAGGTTAGTCTGACTCATAAGCTGTGATGATAGTGCACTAATGTCAAATATCCTCCACCTGTACTGAGACAGCAGTGACAGTTTCTCAATAACATCTGAAGAAGTGAAGGTTTTTGGTACCTTGACTCTCAAAAACTGTGTTGTCACACTAGTGCAAGCACAGGTGGAAATAAGAGGTGGACATAGTGTTGTCCTCCACACTGCATCAAATATAACTATATAATAAAAGGTAATATAATCACATGCACTGAAATCTTTAAATATGAATTTGAGACGATAAATCACCTTCATATGTCTCACAGTGTTCCAGAAACGAGTCTGTGATGCTGAGGGTCCATATGCTCGAACCCCAGTGCCCGCCGACACAAGTGGTGGGTCCACAGGGGGGCTAAACCACGTTATCTTTCTTGGGCTGTGCCCAACCAGGCCCCATCTACACTGACCTGGTCACCAGACACTCCTTACAGGTCTGGCTCTGAGAGACAGGCCCAATTTCCCACTTCCAGGCTTGGTTAACCGACTCCGAGAATGCTGTTCCGTTAAGGTTTTCCATCGCTCTTTGTCCGATTCTTCCCCTGAGACCAATTTGCTATAACCCTACCCCTGATGGGGTCAACCCCCTTTCACTGCGGTAAGGTGGTGATTTGTCAAGGGGGGGGATTGATCTATGATCTACTATTCTCCAACTCCTTTACTTTGCAAGAAATTAACTGAAGATGGTATAAAAGATAAAAGTAGCTTCACAGAAGTGCAGAAAAGCCTTTAAACTGAATTACTTTTAATGGCCAGCAGGGGGCAACTCATCTAAACTTCCTTTGTAAAAACAGCTCCCTGCTAGCTTGCTCCACATCTCAGTAGACATTCGATGACTTCATAGGCTCTCTCAGTGATTTCAGGTCATATTGAGCGAAACTTGAAGGGTTTTTTTCTTACCTTTGGTCATTATTAGAGGTAAAAGTTGATGTGCGCTCCTGACATCCACTTTCAACACACCAAGATGAGAACAGAGAAAATGCTTAACTTCCTAATGACACGTCACTTACTAATGTGTGATGGTGGGTGCATGCATCTTTTATACTGCCAGTGCTGGTAATGCATGTTTATGGAGGTCAGCTGTGATGGTTATAACTCGATGACTTTTCAATCAATTTTCAAGTGCTATTTTTTCCTAGTAGCATTTTCCCACCTGCCACACCTACGTGGTACCTGTTCCCTTCTGCACCACCTGAAAATGCTGAACATCACTGATGTTCAGAATGCTAATCCAAAGCTTCTCCCTTGTGTCCATTTTCCAGTCAGAGTGATTCTTATCAGCAGCAACTTCAAATCTAAAGATGCTGCACCTTCAAGATTGGCTCCACTCTGTGGATTTGCATGTACTCTCTTCTGCACCTCCACCCCCATCCCCCCTTTAACCCCTCCTTATACAGCTCACAAAGCCAGGAGCAGCAGCTGGTGCAGCCAAGGGTGTGTCATGACCACCACCAGCATGAATGGGACCGGTCCCAATTTGTGGATGTCCAGATAAAAGATGGAGGGGAGTAAAGGGAAAGAGTGAACATGAATGGAGACTCTCTTTGTTTCATTAATTCACAGATATCAGAGGGGTAACAGTAAACCATGAATTTATAGTTTAAGTAAAGAGTGATCAAATATTGGCACGTCACTTAGAGCAGATTTGTAGCAAAACAAACCCTAAGAAGAACCATTTTTCATAAATATGGCGCACAAACCGGTGGCTTGGTCCATCTATTTACCACAAAATGAAAACAAGGCTTCCCACAGTTCATCACAGCACTTATTCATCCATCCACTTTCATAATAAAATGTAAATGACTTTTCAGTGACCAATACTTCAGTCCTTAAGCGCGAGGCTGTGGTGTGTGCTATAGTGCATTGCATAACCGTTTCTGCCTGGAAAATACCCTGTTTTGAGACGGGTATTTCCCGAACACAGCACACGACAATGCACCACAGCCAGGGGCAGCACACACGAGATCATACGCTATACAGGATATCGAGCGTTAAACCACTTGGCGATCTGATTATCAGCATCAGTGCAAAGACTCTGCTTTTAGGTGGCGTCAGCAGAAACATGAATGAATTTACAGAATTAAGCCAAAATTAGGAGAAGGGAGGAGGCCACTGTGCGCAGTGGCACCCTGCAAACTAACGCAGCGCTTTGATTTCTGCCTGAATGCTGTGGAATTTGCAATTTTCCCGGGAAATTCAGAAAGTTTGCTCCTTATGTAGCGTTAATTGCTTTATTATTGTGTGAAGGAGATCCCTGTAACTGCTGCCGCCGGTGGTTACACGCCCTACATCACCGGTGCGAGCGCTCAACACAAGCAAATAGTCAAAACAGCGAAGAAAAACTGCAGAATTTAACCCACTACTTCCCTGACTGAGCGAAATCACGAGGAAAAAAGACCAGTCGCTGTAATATGTAATTATAAATGGATGAGGGTAATTACCTTTGTCAAGCCTCAGATCCGAAAATCACTGGACAGGGAGGGGCTCAGGAGTGATGGAAATGTTTTTCCTTCTTTATCGCACCAATCTCGTCCACCCCATCACCCCCCAACCCGACAACTAGAGACTTCAATGAGGCCGATTCGGGAGTGGGCTGAGGACTTTCGGTTGATGTCGGGTTTGTGGACCATTTCATTTCGGCTTTGCTCGGAAAGCTTCGGTAGAAAGCGTCGATTCTGGCTCGGAGCCACAAGAAACCGCTCTGCAGTTTAACCTCAGGCCACCATCACACATGCACGATTTCTCCAGCCTGCTGTTCAGTTATCTGAACGGCGATCCGTATTTAAAGTTACCATCGAAGACAATTTTATGTTGATTTTTTTTTGCATTAAGTTTTTTTCCTCACATTTACATAATTATTATTTTATAGTATTTATTTCTAACAGCATGTGCTCGTCTCTTATCTTTTTCAGTCACATTAAAGCGCTTTGTTCCTTTGCAATCAACAAGATTTACATAAAAACACAAACATATTTAACCCATTAAGTGAGAGACAGCTACAAATCAAAATGAAGAAAGCCAATTACATGAAGTAACAGGCACACCTTTTAAAATCAATATTAAGTGGCATGTGAATGGTCTCCTGTTAATCACAAGGACAATGTGATTAACACGCTGCAAAAAGAAAACCCCTTAAGCTGTATAAAACATGCAGAACCTTTTGCAGTGTCATTAAAACGCCTTTTGCTAGAACATAATGCAAAGAGATTTGCATTATGTTCTAATGAAGACATTAGGCAACTTCTTACTGTTGACTGTCACAGTGCATACATAGAGCTCCAGTGCTGCAATAATAAAGGTTTCTCTGTTATGTATGATTGAAAATATTTAGCCTTTGCATTAATATGCTGCATATCTACAGTAAATTCAACAGATATCCTAAAGATCTACAGATAACACGATGCTAATGTGCATTGCAAAGGCAGAACATTATTTACCAATGGATGTAACACAGACAAAAATAGAAAGCAGACTGGCTTATTAGTTATTGATATAACAGAGCTGGTGCAAATCAGATCAAGTTTCTCAGTTTAAGCTGGCATTTGTAATAAAGTCTGATCATGTATTCACAGAGAGTAATGTCAGTGTGAGGTGCAAAGACCCAATTTCCAGTTTTTATTAAGCTGTTATTTAAGGGGCTGGCAAGTTACCATAGCAACTTCTAACTGTGTATAGTTATCTCTTTTTAGTCTAAAATCACAATAATATTGAAAATAACTCCCTGCAGACATGTGTAACCAAATAACAAGAAGTTGTTAGACTGTGCTTCTGTGTTTCATCAGATTAATTTATTGCATACGTGTGATCAAAAGCTAGAAAAGCTTATATGAGGCAGGAGTAAGTTAATATGCGTCTTTGTTCCCATTCTAAGCCATTCACAGCTGGGTGAGCTCTTTAAAACAGCCTTTTAAAAACAGCTGTTCTCTTTTTGTTTGTGTTTGCTGCTAAATAGTCGAATAAACTCATCGATGTCCTTTGGTCTCCTCTGTCTCATATCCCGAGGTATACCAGACATCTGCATACCAGGCCACAGGTGCTCATCAGCCATGGTTGTTTGTAGGTGTTTGTTTTTTTATTCATTTTAGCGTGCAAC
>VUQP01044389.1:42783-59359 GCA_015108555.1 Coptodon rendalli
TTTAGCGTGCAACAACTGTTTACAGGCAGCAGTGCTCAATGTTACTGCAACAGCATTTTTACACAAGCAGAAAAGTAGTAAAAGCAGTACTTGAACAGCTCTTGTCAGGGTGCCAGAGAATGATTGACAGCACTCTTCTCCAATAAGACTCTCTGTTTTTTATTGCATTTTACTAGATTGAACACGTTTGTTGTCAGTTTCTAAAAATAATTGTTTAACATATTATATTTTATTTAATATTAACTGAGCCACATTGAATCATCACATTTCATTTATGTGAGAAAAAGAATTTACTTTATTGAAACATTTTCATAGTCTAATGCACTGTACTATTCTACTTTATTTATTTATTTGTCTTAGAATGGATGCAAAAATCTGGACTGACCCAGTGGGTCATTTTTGTTTTACACCTTTAGCAATAAATCAACAGGAAATCTATGTTGGATGTAAATTAGCATGGTCTTTCATCTTCCCTGCTTACTGTGGAGGTGCTGACCAAGGTCCCAATTTCCTGACTTGTACTTCTCTGTTGACGCTGTCCAAGGTCCTGATTTATGTCAGCTCACTGCCTTCGACTGAATCACAGCCCCGACCTGCCGGAGGTGCAGGCCCTGTATGAGTGCTATTTATCTGCCTATTTGTGGAGTCTAGACATTATTATACTTGAATTAGCTGTCCTGACTTGACGTGCATACGTGCTGAGGATGTTTAGATGCTCATTCATCACTAGGGGGGCCTCTGATGGGTCTCAGATTTGCTCTGCAGCAGCACAGCGACCCCAAACACACAGAGGAGTTATAATGAAAATCTTCAAAGAGCAACGAGCACTGCAGCAGATGGTAACCTCCTCCCCCCACAGAGTGAAAGCGATCACTCCTTCTAATTTTCATTAAGTCAGTTGTGTTTGTGCTTATTGATCCTTGTATTTATTGATGTATCATGTTTTAAGTATATGGACCTGCAGTGTTACCCAGATTTAAGGTGTACATTAGCAGAAAACAGGTTCAACTTTAACCCTGTTTTGACTATATTTTGGTTATTTGTGTTTAATCATTTGTTTCTTACCTGTATAGCTGTCATGACCTCCTCTGTCCTCCAAGTGTGACAAGTGCCTTCTCTCTCCCTTCCTTACTGCTCTTACTTTTTTCTTCCCTGTTCTCTGGAGTTCTCTGGCAGACACACTCTCACCAGGAGTGGGTGAGAGTGGGCCAGATTGGTGCAAGGTGAAAGAAGAAACAGGAGTCTTAAGTATAGATGGGAGATCTTTAAACCTGGCCCTGCTCCTCCTCGCCAGATCATTAGACTATGCTTGTGATATCATTGTTCAAGCCACCGTATCTTCTGGTTTGCTAATTTGTTACTTCTGCCCTGCACTTCATTATATTCATTCTCCAGTTTCTCCTTTCACCCTAAACCAATCAGAAAGTCGGGCTGGCCCACTCTCACCCACTCCTGTTGGATTGTTCTCTGGTTTCCAGTTTCCCAGTTACACCCTGAGGAAATGAGGAAAGACTGAGAGGCTATTCGGTTTCTGTTATGTCCCTCACATTGGGAAACTCTCCCAAGTCTTCTGGAAACCACCTTCTGCCCCAAATTTAAAGTGTACTCTTGTCTAAGTAGCAAACCCTCTCAGACCTGCTTGCTTAATACTGATCACCTCTCCGTCCCCCACTATCCTACCCACTCACAGTTCCTGCTTATTTCATATTAACTAATAAATAAAGCAAAACATTTCTGAAAGCATCCCCACTTTGATACCTAAAACCTCGCAGTATAATAAAATATCCAACTGTTAAACACAATGAGTTACTATAGCAAATGTAAGATATTTATGTTTCAGCTTGTTGGGAAGGCGACTTTAAGTTACCGTGGAAACCAGATTAAAATCTTTCATCATTTCCTTACATGTTATAAACTAAACAGTAACTTAATCTTAAAGAAATACAGAGATAAATCAAAACTGAGAATAAAAACACATTTCAGCTCAAGAAATATAACTTTGCTTTGATGGGAAAAGATGTTTTGGATGTTTGCCTTTGCCTGCAGCTCTCACTCACTGTTATAATATTGTACCGACTTCCTGAAAGCTGATACTGAAAGCTGTTTACAAGCAGACTAAAAGCTGATCATTAATAATGACTGACACGGCAGGCAATTTTTTTCCTATAAATGTGTTTTTATTTCTCCCAAATGTTTCACAGTCAACAGGATACCAAATGAAACAGTTTCAAACAAGCTTCAAAATAAAAAAAAGTACTAACAACATGAAGCACAGAGGAAACACAAGGAAAACATGGCTGAAGTTCACGTGCATACTGTAGTGGCTCAGTGTGAAAAGATTTAGGAGAATGAAAAATTAAATTAATATGTTAAAGGATGAAATATAAAACTGCAAAGTAGCTGGGGGGTTTGCCTTTCAAAATAAAAGCACCTGGCCATTTTATTTTTAAAACATGTTTCAGGAAATGTTAAGGTTAGACTTCAGATCTTCAGATGTTGGCCTGAATAGTGAGATTATAATAATAGTGAGTGAAGTTTTCAACTTTTATCCACAACGTTAACACTTCAAAGACGCTGATCTTTCCTGTCACTCTGACTTTTTTAACACTCAGATTTATGTTTCTTTGCTTTAATTTAAATGCTTTTTTTATTGGAAAATGTCCCAATGAGTCTCAGAAATGTATTCTTTATTTCTAACTTTGTTCAAGTCTTTTCAAACAGTACGGCAGACGGTTTTAATCCAACAACAGCCGACATGCTTTTAACACAGAGGAGCTGAGGGCTCTATTAGCCTGAGATGTGGTGTGAAAGGAAAACAGAGCAGTTGTTATGTGCAGTGCGCTTCTCCTCTAACATTGGCTGGTAATAAATATATATCTAAAAATGAATTTGTTTCTTGGAAATCCACTGAATGGGACTTTTGTTGTGGCTAATCACTTCAAGGGATCTGTACTGACTACAGTATAATGGACACTGAGCATGTGCAGTGTGTTTCTCCTCAAAACGTTGGCTGGCGTCTGAGAAAAATCCTGCTGCTGCTGCTGCTGCTGTGTGAAAGCTCTGCCAATGTATATATCACAGGAAAGCAAATTATTATCTTTGACGGTTTACTGAATGTGACTTTTGTTGTGGTTAACCACTTCCAAGAATCTGTATTTACTAGAAGATAACAGATGTTCCCGTCTTTGACATTAACTTTCAATCTTGTGCTTTCTCTAAAAAAAGAGAAAGAAAAGAATAATGGCCTGATTATAACTGATGGCTCCCTTCAGTCTAGCCTCTTCCCCACAAAAGCTAATGACAGCACGACGCTGTAGAAAAACAAATCTCTGAGTTCACAGAGGCTGGAGAGATGTTTACAGAAAGGTGCAAACCCTGATGTCCGGAAAAGAAAAAATATATTCTGCAAGCGTAAGAATGACTCACACAGGATCCTTTATCTCATGCAGTCTTAAAAAGGTTGCAACAGAAGCGTCAAAAATGAGAGATTATTCAGCTAATTAAGCATATCTGCCTCAGAAGAAGAAATACTGATAACGTTTTCTCACCTGCTGCCCAAAATCACATTTATCACCGGGAGTCGATCTTGAAAGCTGATACAAAACGGTAAATAACACTGATAAAAGTCATTAACACTGATAACAGAATGATTTATTATTACTTAAACTTAGTACGAGGTTACACACCTGAAACTATCTCAACACTCGATGTGATAACCTCGATTACGCCGACATGATTTTCTAATTTTGTCCTTTTGTTCAACAAACCCAATGAAAAGACCAAAACCAACAATCAGCTGATGCTAAACACGAAGAGGCAACCCACTGTGACTGTACAGCTCAGTTATTTGTTTTGAATCAGGCGTCACAGATACACTTTCCACCTCTTCTGCACAAAATCAGCAAAGAAGTCCGAAGATGATTTTTCCACTGAGGCTGAAAGTGTGTTTTTGATAGGAGGTAATTTTGGCAAAAACTACACTTGTTTGAATAAATGTAGGAGCAGGGTTTGGTTTAACCTCAGTGTAACAGCAGCTGAATCCTTCACAGTAAAGAAAATCCTTGTATGTAATGAAATAAAAAGTGTTAGAAGTGCGTCTGTTTCACTTGGAGTTAAAAAAAAAGATTTGGGGAGACTAGTTTTGATCAAACCGGCTTACGTGGCATCACAGGAAACAGTAAACCATGGCACATTAATTTGGTCATGACATCATCTTTCCTTCCTTCTACATTCTCCGCTCTTCTTCTGTCCTATTAACCGATTCAGACCTCCACCCTCCTCTGACCTTCCTCATCTGCTCTCCTACATTCCTTCATTTCACATTATTTTTTTATTTTTTTCTATTTTTTTTGTTTTGTTTTTGGTTATTAACTTCCCCTCTCCTTTATCACTTTTTCTTGCTTTCACTTAGGCATCTTCCTCCACCTCCTCCTCAAACTCCCCCTCCTCCTCGGCGGTGGCGTCCTGGTACTGCTGGTACTCTGACACCAGGTCGTTCATGTTGCTCTCTGCCTCGGTGAACTCCATCTCATCCATGCCCTCGCCGGTGTACCAGTGGAGGAAGGCCTTGCGGCGGAACATGGCCGTGAACTGCTCGGAGATGCGCTTGAACAGCTCCTGAATGGCCGTGCTGTTGCCGATGAAGGTGACGGCCATCTTGAGGCCTCGCGGCGGGATGTCGCAGACGGCCGTCTTGACGTTGTTGGGGATCCACTCCACGAAGTAGCTGCTGTTCTTGTTTTGGACGTTCAGCATCTGCTCATCCACCTCCTTCATGGACATGCGCCCACGGAACACTGCGGCCACCGTCAGGTAGCGTCCGTGGCGAGGGTCGCAAGCCGCCATCATGTTTTTGGCGTCGAACACCTGCTGGGTGAGCTCCGGCACGGTGAGGGCGCGGTACTGCTGGCTCCCCCGGCTGGTGAGAGGGGCGAAGCCGGGCATGAAGAAGTGGAGACGAGGGAAGGGCACCATGTTGACGGCCAGCTTCCTCAGATCGGCGTTCAGCTGCCCGGGGAAACGCAGGCAGGTGGTCACGCCGCTCATGGTGGCTGAAACCAGATGGTTCAGGTCGCCGTAGGTGGGCGTAGTGAGTTTGAGGGTGCGGAAGCAAATGTCATAAAGAGCTTCGTTGTCAATGCAGTAGGTCTCATCTGTGTTTTCTACCAGCTGGTGAACGGACAGCGTGGCGTTGTAGGGCTCCACCACGGTGTCTGATACCTGAAGACAGAGCGACAGGAAACATCGATACTCGTGGCTGATGCAGAAATAGCATCAACATTTATTATAAACAAACAAGTAGATTTATTTCCCATAATTCAAAGTGCTGAACATGGATATATGGGCACTGATATATGCCAACCTGTCACTCATACCCAGCTTTATAATAATAATAATGGATTGCATTTATATAGCGTTTTTTGAGACCCTCAAAGCGCTTTACAATTCTACTATTCATTCAGTCTCACATTCACACACTGGTGGAGACAAGCTACAGCTGTGGCCACATCTGCCCTGGGGCAGACTGACAGAGGCGAGGCTGCCATATCACGCCATCGGCCATTACCAGTAGGCGGTAGGTGAAGCGTCTTGCCCAAGGACACAACGACCAAGACAGACATAGCAGGGGATCGAACTGGTAACCTTCCAGTTAAAAGATGAGCATCCCCTCTGAGCCACGGTTGCCCCCAATCTTCATTTTTATTGTTATTAGGACATAAAATGGACATTATATTATTTTCAATATGACTTAAAACTGGCAACTGAAAACACAAAGTCATCAAGAAAGTGTTTATTGAGGTGCTGACGTCTTACAGACTTTGCCTCGTGCTGATTATTAGAGAGAACACAGATTTACTTTTATTGTGCAGCCTATGCTCAGTAGTAAACACGACTTCTACAACTAAAACTACCATAAGTAAGCACTGAAAGGTCATTTTTAAAAAGTGCATCCTGTGGGGCAATGCTTTACCTTAGGGGAGGGTACCACACTGAAGGTGTTCATGATGCGGTCGGGGTACTCCTCTCTGATCTTGCTGATGAGCAGGGTTCCCATGCCGGAGCCGGTGCCTCCTCCCAGAGAGTGCGTGAGCTGGAAACCCTGCAGGCACTCGCAGCTCTCGGCCTCTTTCCTCACCACGTCCAGGACTGAATCCACCAGCTCGGCCCCCTCCGTGTAGTGACCTTTAGCCCAGTTGTTTCCTGCCCCACTTTGACCTGGGAAACAAAAGTGAAGCTGATTATACTGTTTCAGTTTTTAGTCAAACTGTTTAAGAAAACATTTTTCCCACTGTTTGCGAAAGGAAAGAACAACAAAGGAAAGTCAGCCTGGCTTTGAAGCATTGTAGTGAGTCAGCTCGGGTCCCAGAGGGTTTCATGCTGGGATTTTATGGCAGGCGTGAGCTTGTTTGTGCCATGTAGGACAGTCTGTTGAGCTAAATTTGACCGATGGGCTGGATGTGACTTTAACCACAAAATAGAGCAACACAGATACTCATCAGTTGGAGTCCAAACCCTGACAGCTGCAGACCATCTGATACTTTTTAACTTTATAGCTGTTTTCACACATGCACCACAGGCTTGAACTTTTCTAAAGATGACCTGAAAGAGGGGCATGTGATAATGCAAGCAAACATGAGCTGGTTTTTAACCGCCCAGCTCCCCACTCTACATGTCCAAGTGATTCTGGATTGGGATGATGTGCCCAGAGCAGCTTACTGTCCAGTGAGTTCACAGTTAGTGAGTGGGAGTCAAATGTGCTGCCTCCTGCCCACTCTATCCAGGCAGCTCCTTCACTTTAATAACACAGCGGATTGTCAGTAATGTGAGTGCATGTGGAGCGGACCAGTACCTGCTGTGTGCTACATGCAAGGAACAAAAACAGTGGAAAAGATCTGACCTGGTTCTCCTCAACTGACCAAAGTTCATGTGTAAACAGTTCATGTGTTCAGCAAGTGCAGCCCATCCTCTCCAGTAGGTGGTGTTCTTACCAAAGACAAAGTTGTCGGGTCTGAAGATTTGCCCAAAGGGTCCAGAACGGACTGAGTCCATGGTTCCTGGCTCCAGGTCAACTAGGATGGCCCTGGGCACGTACTTCCCACCTGCATATATTAAAATAGACACAAAGAGAGATGAAATAAAAGATTAACAAAAAGGATGTAAACCTGTAGAAAGAAAGCTGAAATTTATATAGTATAAACAGCTTATCATGGTCCACAATAATAGATGGCATGTAGTATCTCATGTGGCCACTAGATGGAGACATTTATTGCAAAGTTACAGGATGTCTAGACTCAACACACTGAGGCTAAACTGCATATTTAACAGAACATTTACTCTTGTGAGCTTTCGGGGAAGCTTATCCAGCTCATTTTCATTCATTAAAAAAATGCCCAACTTTATTTAGTTTCTTAGCTCCTGAGTAAACCTGTGATACTTTAGCTTTACTTTAGGCTGCTTTAGGCTGTCAGGGTAAATTAGGTTTATGCAACAACTGAAGCCAGAAGTGTCAAACTCGTTTTAGTTCACGGGCCGCAAACAGTCGAGTATGATCTCAAGAGGGTGGACAAGTTAAACCTCTGCATAACAAGTTATATTTACAACAAACAGCCCTCAGAGGTTTTTGAGGTTCAAGAGATTTATTGTTGTTTAGAAAGGAGATAGCACAAGAGGGAATAAAACTATGTTATGAGGTCCTGTTGAGACAGCACTACAGCAAGCAAACAACTAACAACAATCTAAACTAGGAAAAGAAAAAGCAAGCAAGGATGTGAAAAACTAATTTAATTGTTTAATTTAATGAATGATTCATGCAGAAAACAGGTTACGGACACCCTCAGATGTCTTTAAAAGGTTTAATTTTTCCACATTCTTTCAGTCTGCTGTCATTATATGTTGTTACGTCCCTAGCAGGCCCTCCTTTGGTTTGGCTTTGTTGAGTGGCAGCTTGTGAGCTGTGTGTGATGGTTGATTGCTCCTGCTCTGTAGAGAAGACTGTGTGTGTGTGTTTTGGTGAATAACTACTTTGACTTACTTGTCTTTTTATTGACCAACACCTGAATTTTGTTTTCTTTCTTTAAAAGGTGATATCGGCTTGTTCGTCTCTTTAAGTTTAGTTAGTAGTAGAAACATTAATAAAAGCCTTTAATTTAACTGTTTTGCTTTTTCAACCTGGGCACCTTTTGTTACTTTCCTTCATCCCCTGGACCTTTTTAGGGCAGCGTAACATCTTCAATATCATTTTCAGACCAAAGTAAAAAGGCAAATGTTAAATTTTCAGAACCAAACAGAAACAGAATTTTATGTTTTTATGTTTTGAACATCTCGTCTGGTTCCAGAAATACTTTTAAATTTCTCTAGGTTTTTTTAATAGTAGTAGTAAGCCAATGCTGGCATCACCACACCATAAAAATGTATGTTACTGAAACTAAATGAGTAATTACTGACTTCACTGCAATGTTTAAAGCCATCCAGAGCAGTGGGATGAAGCCTTTGGCAGGCTCCTTCGGGCTCCTGGGCTGCATTTGAGGCTCTAACTTGGAGTAATTCAGACTGATATAGTCGACTCTCACTGTGTCAAACAGAGTTTGGTACAAAGGTTTTTCAGGATAAACTACCTTTGTTTAATGCATGCTTGTGTAATGTTTCTGGCATTTTAAGGCAGTGTGCCCCCCCAATAAATGTCATCATGAGAACAGTTGAAGATAACACATCACATCCTCACCTGTAACAATGTGAAACCAGCCAACCAAACATTCGTGCCTCATTGTTTTATTTTTATCTGCATCTTCTGCTTCTCTGCTGCAGTGAGCCGGTGTCTCCACAGGGAGGAGATGTCTTCTTTCATTTTATCAAACACAGACCTCGCTGTAGTCGGGGTGAACTCACCTGTGGCTTCATTGTAGTACACGCTGATCCTGTCCAGCTGCAGGTCGCTGTCTCCGTGGTAGGTGCCCGTCGGGTCGATGCCGTGCTCGTCGCTGATCACCTCCCAGAACTAATTAAAGGTGAAGGTGGACAGGCTGTTATTGCAAGAACTTATAAAGAAAGCATCCACATGTCAGTGTTTTATACACTTAATGAGCTTAATGATGTGAAGCGAGCACAACACTAAGCACATTTTTTAACCCCTGAGCCATCCATGTGCCATCATAGCTAAAATGCTAACAGAGTACTCAAAAAGGTTTTTCATGCAAAGTTAGGAAACATCTCACAAAGAGGTGTCTTTGTGGTGTTATTAAGGCCATAACTGCAAGCGAATTTAGAGGAAAAACAAGAGTCTTCTGACCTCTGAGCTTCTAAAGACTCGCTGACATATGATCACAGTTAGCACTCACAAGATCACCTAAAAACAGCGACGTGTTCTGTAAGACCGCAGGAAGGATTTCCTGCGATAAACAGTCACCTCGTGGTTCCATTCCAACCATTAAACTGATTTTGGCTGAACATGCTGTAGAGCTCTAGACATGAATACTTTTAATAATGTCTCAATATCAGTGGCAGTATTGATTCTCACTTATAGCTCAGATTTCTTATGGAGTCCCTCAATAAATCTCCTACACAGAAAATGCCAGGCTACAGAGTTTTTTCAGCTGAAGAACAACCATTATGTCTCTGAGTGTGAACACAGTGTAGAAACAGTCAAAAAGACGCCTGCATGTGACTCAAGTTTGCAAACGTTGCAAATCACATGGAGAGGGTGGACCAGACAATCTGATAACAGTGCAAACAGCTCTCTTTTGATTTCAGGGAAACTCCCTGTAAAAACATGTTTTACAAACTACCCCAACTGTATAAGTGGTTAAGAAAATAGATGGATATGAAGACAAAGTCTGGGTCTGCCTCAGCTGGTCTGACTGTAACAAAATAAATGCAGTCGGTCCTTTTATGTCTCATGCCAGTAAATAATCAAAGGTAAGTCTTGTGGATATATTTGGTTTCTGCTCTGAGTGAAACTTCCTGGAAGAAGCACAAGCCAAAGCAGTTTCAAAGCTTTGACACCTGGACAGGAAAACAGAAGGAGGAAGTACAGGAGGCTGATGAACAAGAGCGAGCGCACACGGCAGCTCAGAATTATTTGAATCACGCAGTCACGTGGTGAATACATAATCTGTCATTTAGATTAAAAATGCTGAGAAATTCACAACTTCCAATATAGTTCAGTGAGTTTAATGGTAGAAAACTGAGAAAAAAGCAACAAATATTTATATCTTAAAGCTAGAGCTAACATGTTTGCTTAAAAAAGACTTCAAAGATAAACTGATACCAGATAATATTCTTTTTATGAGCTGTTTTTACCCTGAAGTTTACATTTTTGTGGCTATTTAAAAAGCTAACAGCACATTAATCTGGATGGATGAAAATATTTTAATGTGTTTTTTAGAAAAGAAAGAAATCTGTCTTTCACTGGATGAAGCCTTCACTGGATCAGAAATTTAAACGTATAAATTATAGTGTCATGTGGGAATAAATGTGTCTCTTTAAAATTGAAAACTGGACATTCTGATCTTCAGCTCTACTTTGTAGCTCAGCTATGATTTGAGTTTAGAAAGGAAAGGCAGGGAGGAAGTCATGTAATTACCCCCACCTGGATTTTTCCAGCTGGTTCAGTGAATCATACACACTCATAAAAAGTTGCCCACAGCTTAAAGTAGTAAAACTCTTTGTTCTATTCACAGTCAGAAGGTCAGGACTCTCTCAGAGGATTTTGTGTTTCACGGGTTGAAACATCAACACCAAACTGAGCTGAGACAGACTGTCACACCAGCTCAGTCAAGTGACCCTAATCTGTGAGAGTGCGTGTGTGTGTTTAAGGGAAAGAGATAAGCAGGGGAAAGGTTGGTTTGTCCAAGGCAAAAACATACACTTCAGGATTTCTGAAATTGCAAACCGCATGTGAGCTGGCAGGTTTTGAAGTCCGCGTTTGAAAACCTAAGCCTCCGTTCAATCGTATCTATGAGAAGTTATCCAGAAACGTGGGAAAGCTCAGCAGATTTGGGCTGGATTGGGTAAGCGAGTGAATTCAGGCACAGTTAATCCATTGTGAAATGACCTCAGCCTCACTAAGTCCGCTGTAAATACACTTGTCTTCACCGATCAGGACCTTTGAGTAGCAGAGACTAAGTCAGCCCATATGCTGCTGCCCCACCCGCTGTTGTGCTGAGCTGTACGAGGGCAGAACAGGTCAAATGTATGAATAAAATTCAAGTTATATATAGAATCACATTCTTAAAATTACATGACCTGGTGGCTGTTATCCTGCTTCATAGCACGCAATGTTTAAGCTGTTTTATGATATCTAAAGTAATTCTTGTGTAAGTGATTAATTCTTATTTAATTCCCCATAATTTCTAAGGAAAGCAGGGGTTGCATGCTTGTTTTTAAAGAAAAGAGCTCCTTTATATAGCCGAAACAATTCATTCCTGAATTAATTTCCATAAAGGAAGCAGAATAGCCTTACAAATTAAATTATACTGTGGTTCCAGCTTGAAATATTAATGTAGAGTTAAAGTATGCTGTTAAAAGCTGTAATGTCTGAGTGTTTTAAGTTAATGCAAAAAGGAGAATAATGGAGTTTATTCTTCTCCTTGGACCGGCTTTTATAAAGCGAAGAGCAAATAGCATCCAGAACAAAACTCAAAGCATTTTTCTTTTCTTTTTCTTTTTAATCCATCTGAAGAAAAGCTGAGATATGTTCTGAAACCGTGGCCTAAAAACCATGTTATGAACTGTGGTTTGGGGGGATTTTTACAACCGTATTTCACTGGATTCATTTTGCATCCTTTGACTGATCCACTAACCTCTGCAGCTCGAGGTAAGCAGCTGTAGATTTCCAAGAAATCCTTTAAAGTGTTGCAACAAAATGCAGATAAATAGAAAACCCTTACTATTACCCATGGGCAAACAGGGATTTAAGTGGGATTGCTGGTTTGGTGCGCATGTGTCACACTGCCTGGAAAAGGGAAAAGGCAGCCATTTAAATGACCTCATCTGTGCATTCAGCGTAGACACTGAACCACTTGTTATCTTCCTCCCCCTTCACCCTCCTCCTGCTGCGTTCCTCTCCTCTGCCTCAGCAAATTTCTCCTTTCTTTTCACCCCTTTTCTCTTGTTTTTTCTTTCTCCTCGATGACAAAGACTCGAGCTCAACAGGCAGCCAAGGCAGCAGCTGGCCCTGTGAGTCGGCTCCGGTCTGGCCAGCTTCATTAATCACAGCTCAGTGACTGGAGTCACTGTTTTGCCTGCAGTTACAAATCTGCAAATGTTACTGTATTCATGTGCAGAGAAAGTATGAAAGACTACTGCTAGACAGAAGTCTTATTATATTGCTGTAATTAATATGCCATGTATTACATTCTTTTGTCAGATCCTACAGCTTCATAATACTTCATTAAAAATTATAATATGTAATAGCAAAGTTATCTATACTTCACTGCGCTTTTATGTCCCAACACTGATTTATTGTTTCTGCCTAAGAGTGCTTCAATATGTTAATAAAAGGATTAGATCAGCTCTGTCAAACTTTTACCTAGAAAACAAAATCCAAGATTCGTGTAACATATGATAAAAACACAAAATATGCACATTCCCCTTTAGATTAAAGTAGGTTACAAAGAGGTGAGCTAAAGTAGAAAAGAATACTGTAACTTTTAAATGGTCAGGGGGGGAGTGGGGGAAAACAATGGAACTCTCAATTGTTCTGGGTCCAATTAAAGGTTTGTACATTTAAAAAAAGAAAAAACAAAAATCCTCTTAGAAAGTTACAGGAATTAATCAGTTTATTTCTATGTAATTTCATGATTTAATACAGAGTAAGTATAACTGAAAAAAGAGCAGCAATTTAAATGATTTAAAAATGAAAAACTTTGAACAAAAACTTTATTAAACTGGTAAATAAATCAATAAATAACCACAAAAAAGAAGAGAAAAGTTAATTTTTTTCATCACTAGCTTTTCTTACCTTAGCACCAATCTGGTTCCCGCACTGGCCGGCCTGGATGTGCACGATTTCCCTCATGATGGATGGACAGTTGGTGATGGAGCAGAGACCGCTGGAAGTAAGTGAAGGCTGCTGACCTACTGACTGTGGAGAGTGTGTGGCAGCGCTGAGTCCAGCTGGCTCCGGGGGGTGGGGCATAGCTTAGTCCAGGCTAATGATTGGTTATTCTGTCTGCGGCTTTGGAGCTGATTGGCTGAAGGTTGAGATTTTTTTTCCAAAGGGGTTTCCTTCCCTCTGAGGCAAGGACCGGAACAGGAGAAGGAGTGCTGGGTGTTGTCATCACTGCCTCGTTGGAGCTTTAAACAAAAGCTGGAGAGTAACGAAGTAGTGGATTTCAGATGCTTTACTCGAGTATTTCCTTTTTCTGCTCCTCTACGTTTTCAGAAGGAAATATTTCATCAGAACGTTAATGTGAATTTTAAAGCCTATATATGAAGAGTAAAAAGTTACACCTTCTAAACCATAATCAGCAGCATCCATCATCCAGTTAGCATAAAGGAGATAATGGACTCAGGCGTTCACGTCACATTTTACTCTTAAATGTAAGGTCCTGATGTTTTTAATAGTATGAACACAAATATCTACACTCACCAGCCACTTTGATAGGTACACCTGTTCAACTGCTTATAGCAAATATCTAATTAGCCAACCACAACAGCAACTGAGTGCATTTAGGTATATAAACATGATCAAGACAATCTGCTGATGATCCAGTGAGCAGCAGCTCTCTAGGTGAGAGTGTCTTGATTTCAGAGATCAGAGGAGAATGGCCAGACTGCTTCAAGCTGGGCAGGCAATGGTAACTTAAATAATCAGGGTATGCAGAAGAGCATCTCTGAATGTAACAACTCATCAAACTGAAGCAGATGGGCTACGGCAGCAGAAGATCACACTGGGTGCCATCTGTCATCTAAGAACAGGAAACCGAGGATAAAATTTGCACAGGCTCACCAAATTTGGACATTAAAAGATTGGTGGTGTTGTCAGAATTTGAGAACATGACAATGAATTCACTGTACTCAAATCTGCTCTACAGTAACTGGATCATTATCCAATAGAGCATCACGTTAAGTAATATATATTTTATTATGATATATAGATATAGTTGTTAGAATAATTCAGTACTCTGTGTTTTGAAAGGAAGATTAGTTTAATATTAAAGTGGTATACTTTTCCAGCAATGATTGAGGAGTCACACATATGCTGCTACTCTTAGACTATATTTTAAACTATATTTCTTTGACAGTGCAATTTTTCTTAAATGTACTTTTGAATAATTTGGAGTCATACGTAAGAACGACATTATACCAAAACTAGTCGTTGTAAAAACATTTTAGTTAACTAAAATAAAAAACTTAAAGAACTCCCTACAAGAAAATAAAAGCATAAGAAAATGACTTTAGCTTTTAGTCATTTGAAGGGCATTTAAAAATATTTTTTTAATTAATAACAATTTAAAAAATAATTAATAATAATAATAATAATAATAATACATTCCCATCTCGCACCTTTTAGCTAGACTGAAACAAGCAAATCCACCATGGAAATTAATTAAAATCAGAAGTGAGAGGTATACAAGATAGTGCAATAGTGTTTAATAATAAAGTTCAACGTTGTAGAAAACTATTAACTGTACTTTAATAAATGTATTTAGTTGCTTTCCACCTGCTTCATGGATTAAGTGTTTTTACCCGCTCAGTAGCGGTGATGATGATTAAGGAGGACATCCCTGAAAAATGACGTTTCCTCATCTCGCCACTAGATGGCGGAAGCACACAGTTTGCTCAATGGGCGTGCTCTATTGGAGCCACAGAGCTGCAGCCTTATTATTCACTAACCGCATCATTTCGTATCCAACGAGAGAAAACGTCACCTGGGATGAAAAATCATTAATCTGAACGGCCAATTATTCATCGCTTTTCACTCTTCTCCACCCAAACCACGTCGTTTGTACACTAACCGGTGAGTGTGTCGTCACATTTTCTCTGTATCCACATTCATCGAGTGTAAACACAGATGTAGCTGAAAATGTTTGAGTTAAGCTAACAGATAAACAGCCTGCACTTCATATTTGTGTTGCTGTACATATTTTAAAATCTTGATCTCTCTGTTGATCTTGTCTGTGAGCTTCGCGGTTTTGCGTTTGTTGCAGCTTTTCTTGGGCTTTTTACTGCGCAATGTTTGCGCTAATTAGATTTTTTCCGCTGGTCTGCTGCTCATCTGTCTGGCCACCCCCATCACATCCACTCCTTCTTTTCTTCTGGGAGTGAGCTGATCATTATGATTTCTGATGCTTGCATATTTAGCCTCCGAAAAGAAACTAATAAAATATTTAAAGTGTTTTTAAAATTATATTTCGTATAGTAACTCTTCACGATTCCGGCCTTATGCGTTTGTTGATGGATTTTCTAAACAAGCCCTTTATAAAAGTGTTTTTGTTAAATAATTCTTTCCTTTTTGTTGTTTTTTTAGTCTGAAGGATCAGCAAACATGTTCTACACCTGTGGTCCCAACGAGGCTATGGTGGTATCAGGTAAAATGATGCCTTGTACTGCTTTGTTGAAATCTAAACAACTTAAGAAACTATAATATCAAACTAATACATTACTGTTGCTTTTCATTAATTAATGCACATGTGATGGCTGTCACTTCAAGGCAAACAAAATGTTCAAAAACCTTTAGGTGGTGCCCTAAACTTCTCTAAAGGAGAGAAAAAAATCACGTCTGTCACAATTTTATAAATAATCATCATAAAAATAAGATTTACTGTGAATGCAGATTTTTAATGGGTCTGTAGTTCTGAACACAAACATAAACCAGAACTTGATTTGTGATGGAAGTTTGTTAAATTTGTTTTTATCATGAAGTAGTAAATGTTTAAACTCTCCCTGTGATGCTCAGCGTGGTCTCTGATCTCTCCCAGGGTTCTGCCGTTCTCCACCTCTCATGATAGCCGGAGGCCGAGTGTTCATCATCCCCTGCGTTCAGCAGATACAGAGGTAAACAAAACCCAAAGTTTATTTATGTTCTCCTATATCCCATTAGTTTACTTCCTGATGTTTGTGCAAAAACTGTTGACATTTGGCCGATATATTTTAAGTGACAAATTGAATAACATGAGAGAAGGCAAACAGCACTTCAGCAGCAAAAATACAAAAATAGATTAAAAGGGGAAAAAAAATATTAACAAATTCATTTTAAATTTTAAAAATAAGTAAAATTTTATTTATATAGCACATTTCTAGATAAAAGATCACAAAGTGCTTCACAAGGTATAAAACAAAAACAGTCCAAAGTTAACAAAATGCAATTCTAAAAAGATGTGTTTTTAGCTGTTTTTTAAAATTAATCAATGAGTCTGCAGATCTTAAGTTCTGAGGAAGAGAGTTCCACAGTCTGCCGGCCACAGTGGCAAAGCTCTATCACCCTTGGTTTTCAGCCTAGTATGCTGCATAACAAGTAGGCCCTGATCACAAGACCTCAGGGACCTACTAGGGAGTAAAGCACAGGGCATATAAATCTGTGTCATTAGTAATAAATATGTGTAAAGCATCCAGCTCCTGTTCATAAACTGTTACT
>VUQP01044390.1:0-11845 GCA_015108555.1 Coptodon rendalli
AAAATAAACCTGCCCCGGGGCCTACCACAGCGCTTTCACACCTGTGCCAAGATACACAAATGATAAAATGCCACCTTGGATGACATTTGTAAAACAATATTAATGTTGTGTCCGATTTTAATTTGTAATACCTGCACTCGTCCTTTGTATATCTTGGCACAGGCATAATATCTCTGTGGTAGTCCTATCACAGTAGAAAACACTTGCAGCACGCCTACAGCTTTCTGATGAATGATCCCTTTTTCAGTGCAATGTTAAACAAACTCTGCAGGGGAAATTCCACCAAAAGCCTTTTATCTTCACAATGACACATTTTTCTTTGTTGCAGTTTGATTTTTACCTCATTGAAATTTCTCAACAATTAAACAACAGAAATTAGCTCCCTATAATAAAAACACCAAAGTGTGGGCGAGTGAAAAGCAGTGGCCTGTGCTATGCAGAGGGCGTTCATGTGTGTAGGAAGTCACTTCAGGTTTAAACTTGGCTGGTTTTGATCACTGGTTCCCGTCTTATCTTGCTGCTGATGCATGCCTAACGTGCTCCGGAGCAGATTACGTTCGAGACAACAGGTCAGCACGAAGAAAACCAAAACCAACCCAGCAACTCCACAGAAAGTAGTGTGGCGTATTGCAAGTGGCGTAAAATCCCTTCAGCGTGCAGACAGTAAGAAGGTGTGAAGTCTGTAGTGAATGAAAATGAGTACAAATATGAATTAGTAGAATGAACTTTATTGATTTTTCCCCTGTTAGCTTCGATTTGAAAAGTACTTTATTACTGAACATTGTGATTACTGGAACTGTCAGCTTGAACAGCTGGGATTTTTGCTGCCCTTCTTTTCTGGTTAAAAAAAGGTTTGTTAATATAGAAGTTTGTTTTCCAGTCTTATGGAGCAAAGCTCTTAAAGTTTACACAAAGTCCTGTGAATCCCTTTCCTTTCACTCGCACTGTGCTGCTTTGTCGGCAGTAGCTGTCACTCTCAGCGTGTCATGTGTTTGACCTCTTCTGATTTTTCTAATATTAGTTTTATCCTCCTTTGATATGTATCTGATTGCACACGTGTTAAAAAATTGTATCTTGTCTTAGGTTTGTGATTAATTGGCTTCATACGATATTTATCATCTGTTGAGCCCACTAGTTTCCATTATTGTGCTGCTTTTAACTTGTACTAACACCGCTCCAAAAGAGGTCAGCTAGCTTCTTATTGTTTTAGGATCTCATGAGAAATGAAAGGAACTTTGTTTTTGGTTAGGACCTCTTTGTTCATAATTTTAAATTTGAAGCACTTTTCTATGCAAACATAGCCAGTGACCCAAGGAGCTGGCCAAGTTCATATATAGATGAGAAAAAAACCAACTGTCCGTGGAAAACAAGAAGTGCCTGGAAAATAGCATAATGAGAGCAATTTCAAAATAAAAGAGAAAGTGATTAAAAACGAAACTAAAACCCCCCCCGATTTTTGTAACTAGTGAAAACACCAAAACTGAGAGAAATGTCGGCCTTCAATGATCGACCTAGACTGAACACTCAGAGGGGAAATGTATGGAGCCCTGAAGGTGAAATCTTTTATTTTGTTTGTAGAACATAATGATAATGTTTGATGATAATTAACATCTTTCGTGCAAAAGTTTATTATGATGTCCATACAAAATAAAAATTCTCGTTATGGGACTTTATGGTCCTGTAAAAATGTGTGTTTTGTTCTTTTGCAGTCTTTTGAGGTGTAGGCCACAGCCACACACAGATCTTGTTTTTCTTGTGTGTGCACAGTTTTCATTTCTTCTCTCAGCATCTTTGTTTTACTGGAAGTGTAAGAAAGAAGTTCTTATGTTCAACCCCTGTTTTTTTAGCTATAAAAGATCTGACGTAGCACTTCAGTGGCCAAGCACAAAGGTCACGTCATTCTGCAGAATGACTGCCCACACCTGCAATCAGCTCACAGTATTCTTTGGAAAAACAAACATTTGTCAGATGTCTGAGTACTAATAAATACACAAGTTGTCATTAAGTATGGTGAATTTCCTGCTTTACCAAAATGTCTTCAACTTATGTAACAAATGAGCAAAATAAACAGATTGCTGTGGCCGACTGGAAACCAAAATATGTTTCATAACACTACTCAGGTCACGGTGAGTAAAATCCACACAGTGGAAAGTTGAACTGAAACATGGCACACACTGAAAAAAGACCATGTTGGATTTACTGTGGACATTGGTTGCACACATTTGTTTTGCTTTGGCAGAAACTTCAACAACTTAGTTAAATCAACAACTTAATTATATTCAATAAACCTGTGCATTTTGTGTTAATAAAACGTGATTGAAACATGTTTAGATGAAGTGAGTTGAGCCCTTCGAATATTTTAATTCTTCACAATTTTTTCACTTTATTCCAACACTATTAATAACTTTTTCCCCTATACTACTTGGTCACTTAAATTCTACATGTTGTCTTCATATTACATAATGTTCAACAAAGTCTAGAGTCTAGTTAACATAAAAAGTAAATGGAATTAGACAACTACCATCTACTATCTTTATCCAGGTTGCGGGGGGCATAACCCAGAAGTGATAGGGTAAGAGGCAGGGTGCACCCTGGACAGGTCACCAGTCTATCACATAGAGACAAACAACCATTGTCAAACAACTCTAACAACTGCATGACTCTTAACTGTGGGAAGAAACCAGAATACCCAGAGAGAACCCACTGCAAACTAACCAGATTGTGGATTTGAACCCAGGACCTTGACAGGTTAAACCACAATATATAGTGATAGCATACACGTGCTGTGTGTGTGTAGTTGTCTGCCTCTTATAATTCCAGTGATTTTCCTGCAGATTGAAACCTCGTGCGATCTTGTGAATTTCATGAGTCCAGCAACTAACCACTCTTGCTAGATTGTATCATGTCATCTCAACAAGAACAAATGAAGTTGTGAATTTCATATAGATCCTACATGATCTCTTTTTTTTCTTCTTTTTTTTTTCTTTTTTTTTTGCTGCTGTCCCGTTTGGTTCTTTTGCCATCAGAATTATTGTCTAAAGGCCAAGAAAGATGCCCAACGGATTTACTTTACCAAGTGGACCATCCCGGCCTTGCCGTATCGGTCCATTTGATTGACCTTTGTTTTTTTTTTGTTTATTTATTTTATTTTCAGTTGTTACATACGGGACAGACATGACTGGGGAAAGGGAAAAGGAGAAGAAAGAGGGAGGGAAAGAAAAACAGCGGGGAAGAGGAACGGTGATAAACAAAAAACAAAACAAATTAGAAGTGGGGGGACAAAAAATACATATATCTATCAATCACCTGGATCACCTGTTGAGAGAGAAAAAAAAAAGAAGAGAAAACAAGCAAAAGAGAGAGCAATATAATTAACAACATCATCACGATAATCTATGTGTTTATAACAGTAAATACTAAATATTGAATATTATTGTGCAGCATGTAAGATCAAGAGCGCACAGTGTGCTTTGAGGTAGCAGCCAAAAAGGGTGTAGTTTGTGTGTGTGAGCACCCGTGTGTACACCTGTGAGCATGAGCGCGCTTGTATTCAGAAGGTTCCTTCGTGTAATGATCTGCTAGAGTTTGTGGGGAGCCATAGCCCCGTGAAGCAGGTATGGAAGAAATCCAGGCTCCAGACATCCAGAGGCCCTCAGAGCACAAGAGACCAAGGAAGACCAACGGAGGGGCAACTGTGCCACTATCCCCGAAAGAGCTGAGGAGAGCCCCAGATGAGGGGTCACCCAGCAGCCGCGGAGCAGAAGCCAGAGGGGGTTACAGTGGACCGAGCCCCAGGCCCAGAGGCCGGACAAGCAGCCACCGGGAGTGAGCCGGTGCATACATGAGCGCGCAGCCCTGGATACCAAGAACCACCAATGCACCGATGTCTGAGGGCGTCATCCACCGGCAGGTGTAGTTGTGGGGGGAGATAGGCCTCCATACCTTGGAGGGCCTGAGATGTCCCTAGAGACGTGGCGTCTAATACCAGACCTGATATATAGACGCAGACAAATGGGCACAAACAGATACGAACAGCTACATGATTTAATTATGTTCACCATAGAACATGAAATTATTTTGTTCAAATTACAAGTTAGACTTTGTAAATGTAACAACCATCCAAGGAAAGGCGGCTGCTCGACTTGAGTGAGATGGATGCCTTCCTCAAACCACAATCCAAAGCCCTCAAGATGAAATCACGTGCGGTGTAGTGAGATTTAACATTGCTATATTATTGATTTACTTCACTCGAACGTGATATGAGCAGTTTAATATTCCCTCTCTGCATATCATATAGTTTCTACACTATATAGTTACACTTAACTTTAAAGCATGAGGCAGCTGTGTTGAATACATGCAAGATGCTTACATAAATCCAAAGAGATGGCCAATCCCTTATTTTTCAGTGCATGCAGTGACATTAAATGTGACAGAAGACAGTTTCCCGGGTCCTTGGCTCAAACAGTAACTTTCTGTTCAGTACATCTTATAACTTTATTATTGCACTGGATGCAGAGGGCATTCAGAGTTCATAAACAAACACACTTGTGATAGTATCTACATTTATTGTAATGCTGACATTACAATAAATCAGTGGTTCCCAACCTTTTTTGCTGGGCTCCCCTTTGTTTTACAAGAAAAATGTTCGCGTCAGGAGTAGTTAGTCAATACAACAAGTGTTTGTGAACTAAAATTCAAGAATGTGGGATACTGTTTGTCCCTTTTCATACCGCGCCCCCCTGCCATGGCTCTGCGCCCCACACTTTGGGAAAGTCTGCAATAAATGTAGATAAAAACACAACACAAACACAATTCAGTTTTATTTATACAGCGTCAAATCATAACAACATTCACCACAAGAAGCTTTATATTGTAAGGTAGACCCCACAGTAACACACACGCACAGAAAACCCCAACAATCATATAACCCCCTGTGAGCAAGCACTTTGGTGAGAAGGGAAAACTCCTATTTAACAGGAAGAAACCTCTGGCAGACTCAGACTCAAGGAGGGGCGGACATCTGCAACCGGTTGGGGTGAGAAAAGGAAGACAGGACAAAAGACATGCTGTGGAAGAGAGCCAAAGATTAATAATAACTAATTAATAATAACTATTTACACATTGTGAGTGAGAAAGGCGAATGAGAAGAACAATCCATGTGTTATTGCTCGTGTAACACTGGCTCTTTTTACTTGTATGAGTAACTTAATCTTTAATAATACTGCAGTTCAGTGAATAATTGAAGAAAAGATTATGACAATAACATTTTTATGAACGATCCCTCGGATGAATGAGACTTGTCACCAATTCTGTGCACCACCACCACATGGAAATTCAAGGACAGTGCCCTCGGATTGGCAGACTAATTGTCCTGGTATGTCTAAGTATCATAAGTATTGGATGTTATCATACGTGTATTTCTGGTGGACTCTCTTTCTGTTTTACCTAGAGTTGTGATTTGCATCTCATGGTGGTTTTGTCTTTATCTCCTGTTACCTCTGGCTCTCTTCCACAGCATGTCTTTCCTCCTGTCTTCCTCCTCTCACCCCAACCGGTCACCAGCCGCCCCTTCCTGAGCCTGGTTCTGCTGGAGGTTTCTTCCTGTTAAAAGGGAGTTTTTCCTTCCCACTGTCACCAAAGTGCTTGCTCATAGGGGAGCAAGGATAATCCATATGATTGTTGGGTTTTTCTCTGTATGTATTATTGTAGGGTCTACCTTACAAAATAAAGCACCTTGTTGTGATTTGGGGCTGTATAAATAAAATTGAATTGAACTGAATTGAACAGGTGACAGCGATTTCTCATTTGCAATAAACAGTAGAGTAGGTTTTAGAGTAAGAGGTTTTATTTTGCAAATCCCACATCCCACTTAAAATAAATCCCACTTAAAATAAATGTCTCAATTGAGTAACTGGTTGCTTGTTTTTAGGTGTTCACAGGATCCAAATCCCACAAAGACGAAAGGTACAGATACATTTTACGCCTGTTCAGTTCTGTTGAGAATTACAATGTGAAACAAAGGATTATAAAGTACTTTTTCCCATTTATCTGTTCCAGAAGTTCTTCATTGTCATGCAAAGTGTGTTTTATCCAGATGATCGCATCAATGCCAGGTAAGCTTGAAAGGATGTCTTTTACAAGCATCCATAAGTTGAAGTTGACTGTTGCTCAGGAACTGCAAACCTTCCGATCTTTTACAAAAAGACTAGCATGCGCTTGCATGACTTTGGACACTGATGCAACAGGTGCTGTCCGTGACTCTCTTGTGACTCTTTTTTTTACGCTTGCACTTTTTAGACATTTACTTCGTAGTGCCTTCTATGCATTATATACCAGGGATTGGGTTCACCTATACCAGGTGAACCTTGTTCCTGGAACTTTTGGGTCACGTTTCGATGGTCCAAGCCTTTAGCAGAACGTTGAAAACATCCAGTTATGCCTTTTTTGTGTTGTCAGGTATGACATTAAGGGCTGTGAGGTGAGTCGGTGGACAGAGCCTGCACCAGAGGGAAGCCACATCATCGTGGTTCTCAAAGACCTCAACTTCGAGGGCCAGTTCATCACTCTGGGTAAGAGCATTTATGTATTCTGGGTATAAGTTCAAAAGGTAGCATTATTGCACCTTCTTCACTGCAGTATCTCACTGCAAATGTCATGTCCATGTGCTGGAGTAACAATTAAATACCAGTTTTTGTGTCAGTATTGTGTTTTTCGAGCTGTGTGTTGTTTAATTCTTTAGACCAGCAGCGTTCCTGGCTCCTGCGACAGGTGGAAATTGACACACACTTCCTCCGCCAGCTCAACGTGTTGGACTACAGCCTTCTCCTGGCTCATCAGCCCCTACACCATGACGAGCGCCACCAGGGCCTCTCCTTTGCTACGCTCATCGTAAGAGCAAAAAAGTAAGTTTTAGAACCCTGGTTTTCATTTTCGTTACATTTAGAGAGTTCTGATCGCGTATTAATTTTGGGAGGATTCCAGAAATTTTAAAACACTGAAAAGTGCAATTGGAAAAAAAAAAAAAGGTTCCCCTTAGCTTCAGAACTGCTTCAATTCTTCATGATTCAACAAGGTGTTAGAAACATTCCTCTGAGACTTTGGTCCATATTGACATCACACGTCACACAGTTGCTGCAGCTTCAATCCAAATGTCACAGCAGAAATCAAACTTCATCGAACCACGCAACGTTTTTCAATCCAAGCATGAAACCTGGTGTGCTCTCCTGCTGCTGCATCTGCTTCAAGATTCAACATGTGTGTTCAGAGAGGGGTTTTTTTTGTTTATTTATTTATTTTTTTTATTGTTTCCTTCCTATCAGGTCAAAGCAGTCTGGCAATTCTCTTTTGTCATCCTCATTAACAGGACATGTTTATCCAGAGAACTGCCTGGCACTTCTCAGACTATTCTCTGTAAACTCTAGATATGGTTGTACGGGAAAATCCCAGCAACTAAGCAGTTTCTGAAACTCTCAGATCAGCCTGTCTGGCACTAATGGCCATGCCTCATTCAAATTCCCTATCCTGATGCTCGGTTTAATCTTCAAAAGGTTTACGTGCCTAAATGCACAGAATTACTGCCATGTGATTCGCAAATTAAACATTTTTTAAACATGGCTGTTAAAATGTTGGGTAACGCCTCGTGAGAATTGCACTGCATAGCTGTTTTAGGAAACCTGAGACTTCTGTCTCAGCCAGTGCTCTTTGAACTAACAACCACAGAAAGTACAGAGAGCCTCACCAGCAGACTGGGTTTGGTTTGTTTCTTTGCTGACATTACAATAAATGTAGATAAATCTCTTGACACCAGATTTATCCATACAATAACAAATACCTGCAGTCATGACAACATGCAAGCATGGAGAAAGTGAAAGCACAGCATGACATCATTATGATCTTTAAGGTGTATGAAACAAAAGCTCCAAATGAACACGAAAACAATCAAACATGTTTTAAAATCCAGCTGCTGTATTAACAAGGTTAACACAGCAGATGGAGCACTACAAACAAAATCAGAGAAAACAATCAGAAAACAGCTCGCTGGCCAAATGTGCTGATGTTACAATCTTGATTATTATTTTTTTTCATTCCTAAAATAAACGTGGAACATCAGGAGCATCAGACACCTCGTTCTAAGCCAGAAATTGTAATTTCCATTAATGTGTGACTCATGCTGCTTCATCACGCACTCACATCCAGAGCAGTGGGCTGGGCTCCCAGACTGAGCTTCCTGCATAGGGTCCTGTTGCAGGATTCCTCCACTTAAGTTTTTTTTTTTTTTTCACTCAGCTTTAAATTAGAAGAAAACTGAGTCATTACTAGTTTTGCTCAGTTACAGACTGTAGACACAGCTTCAGACGAATATAAAATTCAGACACTGAGTCATGGCTGCCTTTTTATTTTTGGCCCACGGGTGCTTGATATCTGGCCTTCAATTCAAGCACAAGCCCTGAATCACAGAATAATATAATGCATATGGAGCACAAATATTTACACTGAATATTTTGTATTTCAATTGCATGCAAACTATTTAGCTACCCCTTGATATGTATCTAACTGTTATATTTCATTTATTTGGGTTTATTAGAGTTGTTATTTTTGCATATTTAGGTTTCTCAAATCAATGTGTGTGCCTAATAAGAATTATATTAAATATTTTGATGTTCATTAGTAGAAATGGGCCTTCATGGTCAGTGTCTGAGGTCTTCTTCCCCAAGCTGTAAAGCCTGCTTCATTTAGCCCTGTAAAGTCTGACTGATATGCCTCTAACGTCTTTGTTGCTTTTCTCTTGAACATATGTTTGCATGATGATATAGAGCCAATGGTCTAACTAATAATTAAACTTTTTGTAATTAAAATAAACAAGGGTTAGTAAGATTTGATTCCTGGTTGAATTTATAACTTTACTCACTTAGAAAGAAATGAACAGATTCTAACTTTTATGGTACTTTAATTTTAATGGAGAGAGACAGAATATCAAAAATACCAAAAAGTCTGAAAAAACCTATTACATAAACATTATAAATTGATTTGCATGTCATTGAGTGGCTCATCCAAATTTCAATTTGTCATGTTCCTAAAGCACCCCTGTCATTCCAACCTCTCCAACACTGTGATAAAGACCAAAGAGCTAAGAAAGGATGTCAGGGACAAGATTGTAGACATGCATAAGGCTGGAATGGGCAAAAAAGACCATCAGCAAGAAGCTTGGTGCCGAGGTGACAAGTGTTGATGCGATTATTCGGTAATGGAAGAAATATGAAATGACCATCAGTGGCCCTGGGTCTGGAATGTCATGCAAGATTTTGCCTCATGAAGGGAAGATGATCTTTAAAAGGTGGTGGATGACCCAAAACCTAATGACAGGAACTTGTTAATGATCAGGTGACCACCTACACTAAATACCTTACCTCTGTGCTTGTCAACAAGGGTTTCTGCATTACTTCTGTTGTGAATCTTTGTAGACCTTGCGACGTAACTGACATTAATAGCTGTCACCATTACCAGGATTCATGCTTTTCTGTGATGTTTTATGTGTTAATTACTTTGTGGTTGTGCCCCACAGCTTCATCTGTCCTTATACTAAAGTGATGATTGTCATTCTCTCACTAATAAAATTAAAAGCTGCAATGAAAAAGTAGCCTGAAATCCACAGCAGCAATCGACAGTACTGAACAGCAGTTATATTTCCACAGCAATTCACATCAGCTTTAGTGTATGTTAAGTGACAGGATTACAGAGGCCTCTGTGGTTTTGATGTACCTGTGGTCTGTAAGTCCTCAGTGGTGGACTCTGCTCTTCAGGTAATTTGTTTGCATTTATAAAATGTTTTTTAGCGACTTAGCAATCAAAAATATAATCATTCTACCTAAAATACATTAGAAACATGACCTTTTGGTTTACCATGTGAGTGGTAAACCAAATGCCTTACCAGCCCCAACCCTAAACCCAAATCAACATTCACAAGCATTGTTTAGTAACTAATTTAGGAAGGTATGTAATCTCTGCTTACCAGCCCCAACAGTAGTTTCTAAATCTGTTGGAAACTCCGCCATCAGTCTCTCCTGACATTTTTTCCAAAGCTGGTAGGGTTTGATGTGTTTTACCACAGCTGTTTAAGCCCTGACTACAAAGAACCATATAAAAGATTTAATAAAGCCAACTTTTAGTGAAGGTGAATATCAAGACCTCAACTATAAAAACATGAATTAGCATAGCTTCCAAAGAAACTGTGAATGCATAAATGTCTTACAGTTAAATCAAAACCAACAGGTCATTACCAGCCCATTTGCAGTTAAAGTTAGAGCTAGGGTTAGGTTCGCAGTTTTTTCTTTTCAGTTTCTGAAATTGGCACCAGTGCCCAGTTTTTGAATTATAAATAGCTTCAAGTGCACATTCAGGACTGTGTGTCTCATTTACACACTCAGACGCTGAGCCATGTGCTAATTGCACACATTTCTGCATCTCTGCCATTCAAAGACACTTTGTATATAGTTTATTGTGTGAATGCTGTGAGGCCCAGGTTCAAATCCTGCTTATGGCAACAATTTTTTTAGTTAACAGTTCAACCTTTTTAACTCTTTTCAGCACAAATTCCAGATTCTTCAGCTGTTTTCAGCAGAAATTCTGCGGATTCACCTCTTTTCAGTGGAAAGTTCTGCTTCTTTACACCTTTTCAGTAGAAACCTTTGCTTCTTCAACTCTTTTCAGCAGAATTTTCAGCTTCTTGGCCTGTTTTCAGCAGAATTTTCAGTTTCTTCATCTCTTTTTTGCTGAACATTCAGCTTTTTCACCTCTTCAGCACAAATTTCAGTTTCTTCTCCTCTTTTCAGCACAATTCAGCTTCTTCTGCACAGTGCACATTTTTTCTCTCATCATATCTTTGTTTGGGAGTAGAACTGGTTTGGCTTAGTGAGATGAGCAGCCGCCATGAGACCCAGTGGCGACGGTTCGAATCCTACCTGTGGCGGTTGCCGCACATCTTCCCTGCTTGAATGCACACTGCTTTCTTGACGCTCTGCAGTGTACCCTTTCAAATACAGCCATCTCCAGCAAGCACTTCAGCTTCTACACCTCTGTTCAGCAGATAATTCTGCTCCTTCAGCAGTTCAGCAGATTCCACTACATGGCATTCACACTGCATTTTCGCAGGAAATGCAACTTTTTCTAGTTTTATGTACTATTCAGTACTGAACTTAAAATGTTGTCTTTTTCAAGGAATCAATTCATCATTCAGTGTTTTCATAAAAGTCTTATTTTTTAGACAAACGAGGTTTAAGGCCTGGAGAAGTTTGAAGCTTTTTGTCCTCCACAATGGAAAATGGCTGAAAATAAAAATGGGTGTCACTTTAGCCAGCTCTTAATTTTATTAATTCTGTGCTCAGCTTTCAATTCAATTTCAATTCAATTTTATTTATATAGCGCCAAATCACAACAAAAGTCGCCTCAAGGCGCTTTATATTGTACAGTAGATCGCACAATAATAAATACAGAGAAAAACCCAACAATCATATGACCCCCTTTGAGCAAGCACTTTGGCGACAGTGGGAAGGAAAAACTCCCTTTTAACAGGAAGAAACCTCCGGCAGAACCAGGCTCAGGGAGGGGCGGCCATCTGCTGCGACCGGTTGGGGTGAAAGAAGGAAAACAGGATAAAGACATGCTGTGGAAGAGAGACAGAGATTAATAACAGACATGATTCGATGCAGAGAGGTCTATTAACATATAGTGAGTGAGAAAGGTGACTGGAAAGGAAAAACTCAATGCATCATGGGAATCCCCGGCAGCCTACATATATTGCAGCATAATTAAGGGAGGATTCAGGGTCACCTGGTCCAGCCCTAACTAT
>VUQP01044394.1:0-13356 GCA_015108555.1 Coptodon rendalli
CCCGTTTTTGCTCCGTGACAGCTCGGACTTTTCCTTTTCTCCCTCCCTCACTCACAGACACATAACGGGTATGGCAGTCCATTCTCCCTGCAGCACGGAGTACACTGCCCATGAGGCTACATTCTTTAGAGCGATGCCTGTAGCATTCTGTCTATTACCTTAGCACAACAACAACAACAAAAAGGCGCTCTCTCACCCAGGAAACACGCAGAGAGCGAGCGTCACCCTGTAACCATGGCAACCGTAACGCTGCCGCCTGGAACAACAGAACGTAGCTGTCAAACAAAACCCAAACAGTCCTGACCCGCCACAATATGAAACAGGGAAGTACCGCCGTGTAATCCATTTATTTCAACAAAGTAACTGTATTCTAAATACCACCTTTTTAAACGGTAACTGTAACGGAATACAGTTACTCATATTTTGTATTTTAAATACGTAACGGCGGTACATGTATTCCGTTACTCCCCAACACTGTCTGTATGTATTGATACTGACTTCCAACACTAGTTGAGATGTCACAAAGTCTTGCTCTGCATAATCATCCTAGCTCATGCTAGATGAGTATGGAGAATCTGGAGGAAAATGACAAGATTTTTGGTAATGGAAGCTTCCTGCTGTCTGCTTGTAGTCCACATTTAGCCCACATCTTATTAAAAAATATATATTAGCACCCTTTGGTTGCATGCAGAGATGGTGTCTGTGAGTTACAGATTGCATTTGCCAGATTCAGTCACTGGCTATTGAGACTGAAAATGATTTTGCTTTTTTAAACATGGCTGCTTTTTTAAACGGTGACCAGGTTACAAAACTGCAAGTCACTACCCATTATCTGCAAAGTCAGGATACTAGCTGCCAGGCCACCACATTCTCATGATATTATCGTTCATCTATAGCTTACACATATGTTTCATACATTTTCAGAGAGTAAGGAGGGGAAAGTGAAAGAGTGTTAGTTTATTTGTGATAGAGGAAAAGGTAGGGAGGTGGGATGTAAAAAGGGAGATAAACTATAGTTGTAGGAAGGTTAAGGAGACAGGCAGCTGCTCAGTCAGAGCTCTAGTGACAGATCGGACGTCTGCTCAATACTGCATTACATTTCTGAATTATCTCACCTTCGCTCATTTCTGCCCAGCCTTCTCTTCGTCCATCTGTCAGTGTAATGCCCGTTCTTTCTTCTCATTTCTTTTTGGCTTCTCTTTCTCACCTCCTTATCTCCATCTCATGCTATCCTCTGTTCTCCTTTGCCATCTTCCATAAACCACATGCAGCCTACATTCTCCTGGTGCCATTCTCTTATTCCTCTATTTCTCCTTTTTATTCACATCTTCCCATCCTTCACATAATCAACAAAACTCTTACTTTCTTCTTATTGCTTTCCCTGCCTTCTCCTTTTTCATTAACCTTAGTTCCTACTGTCCGCTGAATCCAACTTCCACTGCTGTTTTTCCATCTGCTCTTCCCTCTTTCACCCTTCATTACTCTCACTGTCTGTTGCTCTTGGCCAGGCTGTGTGGGTTTTTGGGTGTTTAATATAAATTACTGTAAGTAATTCAAAAATGGTAATCAATAAATTTAATTTAAGTTTTTGCCCTTTGGTTATTTCCACTGAGCTTTTTCCCTGACTCAGCTGAAAGTTGTGATTCTCTAGAGTCACACGTCTAAGCTTTCAGAGCACCATTCAGATGTTGAAATCATGTAATTTCTCACTACAGTATTTGCACCTGTCATCATGCACAAATACACAATGTGAAACAAATCTGAGAAAACTCAAAATACCAAAAGAACATGATTCAATAAATGTTTTAAGTTTTCTCCACTTGTTATTGTTGACCTTACTTTGAAATAACCATCTCAAGGTGCTTGATGTCTGACACGAGAACCCAAACCAGACAAAAGTGGAAAAGAAGAATTCCATTTTGGCAGGAAATAGAACTCCAAGAGAACCAGGTTCAGGGAGGGGCAGCAAACAGGACAAAGCACAAATGATGATATATTTACACAATTTTGGACTGTGGGAGTGAAGACCTTATTTGCATGGGAGGCCATTTCAATACTAAAAAGTAAACAAAAAAGCATATTTATTTAATCCTTTCTATTTCTTACTTTGATTTGCCAATCTGGCCATGGCCAAGTTGATCAAAAAAGCTGCATCTGTGACTCAAACTACAGTTCAGGATCTAATAATTAGATCAGGCTTGCAAACACACTTCGTCAGCTTTTCTGTGGAGTAAATCTCTCACCTTTCTGATCACAATAATGGTAAATGGCCTGTATTTGTATAGCGCTTTACTTAGTCCCTAAGGACCCCAAAGCGCTTCACACTACATTCAGTCATCCACCCATTCACACACACATACTGGTGATGGCAAGCTATATTGTAGCCACAGCTGCCCTGGGGCGCACTGACAGAGGCGAGGCTGCCGGGCACTGGCGCCACTGGGCCCTCTGACCACCACCAGTAGGCAACGGATGAAGTGTCTTGCCCAAGGACACAACGACCAAGACTGTAGCCACAGCTGCCCTGGGGCGCACTGACAGAGGCGAGGCTGCCGGGCACTGGCGCCACTGGGCCCTCTGACCACCACCAGTAGGCAACGGATGAAGTGTCTTGCCCAAGGACACAACGACCGAGACTGTCTGAGCCGGGGTTAGAACCGGTAACCTTCCGATTACAAGACGAACTGCTAACTCTTGAGCCACGATTGCCCCGTCAGGGGCTGCAATAATATAAAGCTGCAATAAGGTTACATTCACTTCCTGGTCGACTCTGTTTACATACACATACATTTTTGCTTTTATCTAAGTTTTTTTTTTTTTACGTTTGTGATCATGTTGGTTGTTCCACGCATATGTTAACTAACTTCTCCAGCTGGGACTTTCCTTTGACTAACAGTTTCATTCATTACAAAAATAATGAATTTAGTGATTCATTCATTTTGGATTGTCACTCTTATTGCCTCATATACTTGTTACAGGGGCATATCAAATAATTTACCTTCATAATTACCACCTTTGGTTCTCACCATTAAGTTATTCAGCTCAATTTCCTCAGATGATTGAATCGCAGATACATTTAGAATCACAAGTTGTTATGTGTGTGTAGGTAGGTGGGTACACACACAAAACATGTAGTCAGTAGTTTGGTATTTCTATATTCTATATACATATGAGGCAGATTCATTGTACTCATCTGACTCATCTCTAAATGGCTATATGTACAAATATGTCTTGATATTAAATAAGCTGTATTCTTCAGCATTTTCTGCAATTGTACTAATAGGTTAATGGATAAAAAACTTTAAACAGATCATGTAAGGCAACAAAAAGCAAAATCAATATAAACAGTATTGTCTGATCTCGTTTAAAAATATATTGATATATCTGAAAAAGTAATTTGTTGCTCAGCCCTGGGACATATGGGAATATTACACTCATGTAGCCCTGGAGAGACAAAACACTTTGGGCCTTCAAGATATTCAATTAAAAAAAATGTTCAGCTATATTTTGAGTCTAGCCTTCACTGTATATAGAGGTCACTCACTACCATTTAGGAGACAGATTTCCAGTTCTTTCTTAAAAGCTAACTTCAGCTATTTTTCGACCTGAACGCACTGTTATCCACCTTTTCCATCATTCTAATCGATTCTGGCCAAAATCTCATAACTTGGTTCAGTGAAGACATGTTCCTTGGCTGAGTGCAGCTCTCCATTACATTCCTTAAGGGGCAAGGGGATACTAAAACCTCAAATCCTCAAAAGGAGGCACTATTGATTGCTCAGACTGTAATTAGACACACTGGTACAAATATGAAACAACATGATATGGTCATGCTTTAGAAAAACACTTTATGTCACCCTAGCCTTTGCTCTGGAATTTCTATGCTTTTTGTTTTTGTCTTGAACTGATATTTATGCCACTAAAAAGAAAAAATAATTTATTTCCATTTCCAGAGTCAGTGTGTTAACGAAAAAATGGTTCCTAGGCTTTTTTGAATGGATCAAGACATCAGTAGCATCACAGAGTTAGCAGATGAGATTTCGCTGAAGAAAAATAGTGTTCATTTTAAAAATCGCAAGAGATCAAATATGATTTCAGAGAAAATCACATACCAGTGAACAGAAATGGACAGTAAGTTATTTCATTTTGCAGAAAGGGAAAATCTGCAGGACTTCAATAAAGGAAGGTGGGCTACTCCTCTGTGTCACAGCCATCATTTAGTTTCATAAGAATGGCCTCCTTTCACACAGAAATCTTCTCTATTGCAGCTCTAATACTGAATGGCTGTATGGCTCACTGGACTTAAATAGCTTTTCCACTGTCAAGGTTAAAGACGCTCCAAACACACAAATAACTTAAGATTCAAGCACACAAGCACCAAAATACATCTTAAAGAAGGTGAAGGGCTTCAATGAAAATCATTTATCATTTAGTACATTCCTTTTGAATGGGTCACACATTCACAATTTTCATATAAAAGAAAGATTAACATGAACTTGAAATGTATGCTCCACCAGTCGCTTTGTTAGGCACACCTTTTTAATTGCTTGCAAATATATAATTGGTCAATCACATGGTAGCACCCCAGTGCATCAAGACAGCATGGTGAAATTCAAACAAAGCATCAGAATCAGAATCAGGAAGAAAGGATATGTGACTTTTAACATTGATATTCCTGGGACTGTACCATGCATCCATGGTTGTCTGAGAGGAAAATGCTTTGTTAATGCCCGACTCACAAAGCTCAGTCCTCTCAAACTGGTTTTCTGAACATGACAGTTCACTGTTCTCCTGTGCCTCACCACTCACTGAATCTCAATCCAGCAGAGCCTTGTGATGGTTCTGGGTCTTTGATCGAGTTTTTTATTTACTTCTTCGATTTTGATTCTTTGTTTTATTAAGAGGATTAAGGTTTGAGTTTGGGTTCTTCTAATGACTTTTAGTTTATTTATATGTTCCCCAGTTATGTCTGTGTTTGTCGCCCTCTGTGTGTCTTGTCTCCCTTAGTTGTTTCAATGTTCCCTTCCTTGTGTTTCCTCCTTGTCTACCCAGTTTGTCATGTCCATCCCTGTCTGTTTCCTTCCCCAGTCAAAGCCGTGTGTCTTAGCCTGTGTCTCAGTGTGTTTCCTGTTTTATTTTGAAAGTCTCTCATTCAGTTTCACTTCCCCTGTATCGCTATGTCTAATTCCTCTCAGCTGTGTTCCCATGTGTTTCCTCTTCTCTGTTTGGGTCCACACAACAATCCTCGGTATATATGACCATGACAAGTCCAAGTCACCAATGGCCAGGATGTGGTCAGGATCAGGACCCAGACGTATTACTAGAGTTTGACTGAGTGCTTCTATTTTCTCGTATTTACATTGAATGAGGTTATTTTAATCTGTACAACTTTTTCCTTTGTTTTTATGGTTGTCGTGTACACAGGAAATATAGACCAGTCTTGTGCATTTCAACTCCTCCCACATGATGGTATCTAGCCAATCAAATCATAGATGCCACGACTGCATCTATACAAAATAAATTAAAAAAACACACTTGGTACACTACCGGGATGAATTCTGTAACTCTACTTTGTTTCCTTTCCTCGAGTGCACCTGTTCTCAACAAACAAAAACCTCACTACTGTCTTATATTTTATCAGCTGGCATGGATTTTAACATTAATACTGGGGCTTCTTGTGTCGCCTGCTTTCAGTTTTACAAAGTTTAGCAACCTTTACCGCTACTAAACAAGTGGCACACAAGGTGTCATTTCTCCTACTCTTGTGTTCAAGTCTAACAACTCAAACGGGAGTGATGAGGCGCAATCTGTGCACACCCACTCTGCTTTGAGAAGAGTAGTAATCAGGAACATGTTGTGAAAACACCTGTGGTTATAGACAGAGGGTGTGCCATTTTGACTTTGCTTAACTGCAGTCTCAAACAATTACATTTTAAATTGTTATTGCACATTGGCTCTTGTTTTTTTCTTTTAATTTGTGGGTTATTTTTGCACTCGAAGTGAAAATGCCAGTTAATCAGAAGTAATCTCTCTATCTGTGGCTCTGTCTCTCTGACGGGTCTGAATCATGGCTGTAGGAGTTTACACGGGCATGTTTAAATTTTGACATTGACCTCATGAACACCTACAAACTACTCATTATTTAGGAAGGCAAAGCAAAAAGCACCAAAGTGCAGTGCAGTACATTAACAAGTGCAGTTTGTTAATGTAATGGTGGAGGTGGTATACTGTAAATGTGGACAGATAAAGAGAGTTCCCACAGGTGAGAAGTGAGCTTGAGTTGAATATTTTCACTTGACTGAGAAGCTGAGATGATGTATAGACCAGTTTCCTCTGATCTCTTTCAGTTTTATCAGAAAACAAAAGGACGACACAGTCTGTTGACCATTTCTGACCAGTAAAAAGGGCTATAGACACTGACACAGGTTGGTATGATGGAATAAAATGTAGAATGGCAAAGAGACGGCTCCAATGCCAGCCAAAGATATGAGTTATACCAACGATGTATGTTTTACTTCAGTGACTTTATACATGTACCAAAAAATTTCCAGTTCAAATGATCAGATAAGTAAAGAGAGCTGAAAATGTCTTACTTAAAAGTAGGTGATGAGAAGGAAGAAAGAGGAGTAGAAAGAAGAAAGAGACAGAGACAGTGCTTTAAATTTCTCCCCAGATTCAGCGTGTACTGCAGGCACGAATTAATCAAACAAAATCGTGAAATGGGGGAGAAGATAGGATCAGTGTATTAATGTCTCATAATGATGTGGAAAGATAACACGGTTTCCCCGAAACAGAATGACTGTCCAGGAGATATTACACCACGTTAATGGGAAGAACAAGAACAAGCCCACAAGCTAAATATGAAGAGAGGGACACACGGAAAGAGGGGATTACAATGAAACTGGGCAGATTTTATTATTTACAATGAGAGAAACTGAAGAATAATTTGGACAAATTTGAGTATGTAAAGATAATGTATAGACAGGAGGGTTTTTTTCCTTGTCCATACAGGTAATAGTATAAAAACAAGATATGAAGGGAGTCCCATAAGAACTTGTTAAATTAGATCATTTAGCTGGAACTGGATGGGAGAGAAGCATCACTGGGTAATATGCTGTTTTACCCAGCCTGAACTTTGCTACAGCCAGGAGGCTCCAGCCTGAGGACATAAAGCTGCAAACTGGCTCATATGGGGGTCAACATTTCTGCTACAGGATGTAGCTAGGGGCCAGACCATGATGTGCTTCAGAAGTGATCAGTTCTGTTACATGCATCCAGGAAGCTAGTGGAGTGAAGCCAGGATGTGATGTCACATCCGACATTAAAATGAGACCACCCCTCATCCAGAGGACTTCTACCTGAACAGGCTAATTCCTCGTGTCTCTGTGATAGGATGAATGTTGTTGAGAAAGGCAGAGAGCAGACACTAAGACATACAGAGGCTCCTTCATTTATTAATTAGATACACTGAAAAGATAAAAATGTATTTATTTATTTATTTTTTGCTTCTTTGTGGACTCCAATGATATTGATGATATTGAGCTGTGTGTTAAAAGAAAAAGGGGGAAAAGGTTATTTACTTAAATCAATCTTCGAACACAACTAAGCTACTCTTTAGAGACTAGATTTACACATAATCCAAACTCAGACCACTTATTACTTGCTCCCAATTTAATTGCAGCATTTATCAACAAATGGAGTTTATACAGTGCAGACTGTGAGACTGTGGGGACACTGTTTAAAGCTTTGAAAAAAAAAAAGGCATATGTGTGAAATTAGAATAAGGATTACTTGGTGAAATATTGTTTCAGAGGAAAATAATATATTTAGATGTATGAAATTGTAAATTTTGAGCTGTGAAGTCATTTTTTAAATTATATCTTTACCCAGACAGTAATTATAGTTATTCTACCTAACCTAATTGTAATGCAATGGCTTGAACTGTCACCTCACAGCAGCCTGGGACCTTTCTGTGTTGAGTTTACATGTTGTCCCTGTACCTGGGCTGCTTCCACACTAGTTTTGAGATGTATTTGTCTGCTGAGGTGGGATTTAGTGTAAATAGCTTCACATTTATTGGACAGGCTATAACCCACATTTAAGAGCAAGAACAAGAATAGAAGTAAACTAAGCTTGTCAAGATCACAACCTGATATTAATTTAAGAGAGGGGGAGGAGGAGAGAGAAGACAGGAAACTTAATTAATGTCCACAGATCATGCTGAGGGATAACACTGAGTTTGTTTCCCATTAGTTGAGATAATAATGGATGGAAGGATAAATTAAGACTCTACGTTTTTTTCAGCTGTTGGAGGCTAAATCATGACTTGCTTTTTAATTGGAGTTCGAAAAAGCAAAGTGAGGAAAGGGTGGGCAAGAGGAGGAGATGAAGGCGAGATGGGGTGATGGATTAGTAGAAGTAATGATTATGGTTATAATAAGACTCTTGGGCTGCAGATTTTGGCTGCAGCTTGAATTTTAATATACAGCAAAACAGAGAGATGAGAAACCAAAAGTTTGATGAGACTGAGATTAGACTTGAAAGTTCGCCGCAAGAAAGCACAAAGAGGGAGAAGCAATAGAAATACATGACAATTCAATGACTAATGATTTTTTTTATTATTATTTCATATGTATGCACATTTATTATAAATGGATGGGAAACAATGTGAATAAATAAACAGAGCAAGATGTGAATGCAAAAAACAGGATCTAGTTTAAGTCAAACATATAAGAGCTAATGAATTTTCTGTCTTTGAAGTCAGAGATATTTCATTCGAAAGAAACAAGTGCATAAATGTCCACTGAGATATACCCAGATATATAGCTGAATATAGAAGATGGTCATAGCCACCATGAACTTACACATTTGTTTGAGACCTGTTGCCATAATTGTTTTGTGTTTTTGAGCCATATTTGAATTGGAGCAAGGTGCACTAAGGATCTGCTAATCCTACCGAGTTTGGTTAGCAGCGTACATCCATAGATTGCATGGACAAACACAGGTACTTGCTATTAAATCAACAATAAAATAAATAAAATAAAATACTACATTCTCATCTATTATTATTATTATTATAACTGTTAATACTAGTAATTATAATTGGCCTCATTGTTAACATATCAGGCCATATTTTGGTCACCCAGTTCCAATAAAACTGTGTGAATAAAAAATGCATTAACACCACAAACTTCTAACTTTAAAATAGCTAACATAGGTCTCTAATCCTTAATACACATGACTTATACTGAAATTCACAAGACACAACAGGAGACATTATCTATAGTGACCCAAACATATTTGCACCAGCCTGCAAATATGTATTTCTTCTGCAAAGTTTAGAAATTTAACATGGGGCTATAAGAGGATTGAGTCTCTGTTGGGGCCAGCCTCAAATGTCGTAGAGAAATATCAGTGTAGGAAGCTGCAAATTAATCATTACGCCAGCCCTACAGTAGGTGCAAGCCTTACCAAACACCTGGGGCACGTTCAGTCTGAAAAAGGCACAGAAAAAAATTGTGGCAATTTCCCACTGTCTTCGTATTTCAGAAGCTACTGCTTTATGAAGCTATACAAGTTTCAAAATTGTGTTGGCTGTCAATAAAATGTGTATAATTTGTGTCCTTGTACACAGAAAGTAAAATTTTATCACTATTTTGCAAACGTCCATGAGACCTGGCTGCACTGTGATGATGCAAACATGAGTAAAAGGTATGATATTATGATTGCCCTTCATGGCATGTTGCTGTATTTGAGCTCCAGACACCTGGGATGTTCAGCCTGAACAGGGTCTGTGATGTTTTGGTATGGTTTCTAGGTTGAACAGCATGTTTCCTTAAAGTGTTAGTGGAGTTTGATGTACATTTCTCTTATCTGCTGGATGTGTTGTAAATGTTACCCAGCCAGCAGCAGAGTTCATTTAGATCTAGTCCACCACTACACCTTTGTTATATTAGTTATGTACTATCTAACAAAAAGATTCAGTTAACTTTAACAGCCAGCAAGTTGTGACTGACTGCCTCCGGGTTTGTATTAATATGAAGCCTTTGATTTCCTGCCTGTTTTTAAACGATGTCTTTTGTTTGCTCCACTTTCTCTTGTTTGTCATTTGTGACTTCCTGTCATTTTAATGTATCATTACGCCTCCCTGCATTTTTCTGCTTGCTTTAAATTTAATAAGTGAACTCTGTGAACTTGTCATTTGTGTCTCTGAGTTATGTTTGAGTCCTGTTGCTGAATCTTGTCAGTAACAGGGATTCTGGTGGGAGAACGAATCTCTTATTAATACACATAAATATTAAATTACTAGAAGGGGTTGGCTTAAAAAAGAAAACACAGCACAGCTGAATAACAGTTTGAACTGGAGGTCATCAATTTAATAAAAATAACAGTAGCAGTCATCTCAACACTTTTCCAAAAACTCAAAGGGACAAAGCCCTATGGCCATTTTGTGACTTATGAGAAGAAATCTTGTGGAAAGATATTGTTATAAGTGTCTCTAAGGAGGAGGCTGGAGTTTATGGATAGGTCAACAAAATGTTCGCAGTATAAAATAAGAGTCTGCTAGTTGTTTTCTGTGATAGACATGGTACTGATGAAGTCTAATCGCTGTAGCAGTGAGTTTTTGTGTCATTTTCTAAAAACATATTCTTTTTTCTTGTAGATGAAAGAAAAAGCAAATTAACTCAAAATCTGGATAAAATATTTTAATAGCACATGGAAGGAAATGAGGTAGGAACAAGTGCTACTTGGTGGTTGAAGATACAAAATATGATTTAGTGAGCAGTTCTCATTATATGCTTATATGGGTAGACAGAAAAAAGACAGGGAGGGGTACGGGAACGGAGAGCAGGAGACAAATATTATCAGCAAAGTGTTCGTCTTAGTAAATAAACAAAGCTTTAAATGTCACCTTGGGAAAACTTGACAGTTAAATATCCACCTAATTCCTCTTGGTAATCTCTTTAAGTCCTGGATATCTGCAGCAGTGTGGAGAATCAAAACAGGAAACTCCAAAACACTTTTCTTTCTGAGGTTCAGGTTACATCCTTAAAGAGTCCCTTGACATTTATGTAACTTGATAGCTGTGTTTCCAAGTACATAATTTATTTCTTTGAAGAGATATTTCATGGGGTGTTTGCTCCACTAGATAAGACAAAGGGAAATGGTGCACTGAAAAATGTAAAGCGCTCTATTTCAACCTGTTCAATCACAGCAGCGATGAAAACAGAACCCAATGAGCCACCATGACATCTCCCAGTGTCTTTATTGCTCACAGGGGCGTTGTCATCTTCTTGACTGCAATGTCAATCATCTACACAGTAAGACATTCAACTCTGGTGAAGTGGGTGAGTGGAAACTTCAGCATAAAGTGTGATAAAAAGGGTAAAAGAAGGCAGTGCAGTGAGAGGATTTTGTGGATATTCAAACAGAAAATAATGGGTATTCATTCTCTTTCATGATTTTTTGTTTTGACTTTTGTTTTTGAGTTACTTCTGAATTTGAAAAAATGAATAGATCTTAAAAAAAAAATATTTCTGCTCTCAGAAATTGTGATTACTATTTGACAAGTAAGGATGGATGCAACATCTTTGCTGGATTGAGATAAAACAGCTAACTAACGTCTTCCAAATCAGAACCAATAGCTGAATTTGAGAAACAGGGCTAACATATGTTCAGAACTACTCATTATTATTTTACTATGATTTTGCTGTTTTTTCCTTTGATATTTCTTCTTTTTGTGATTCCACCTCTGTATAAAGTGAAGCTGAATCGTACACCTACAACTGGCTCTCAAACTGTGAAAATAAGCTTGTCCTCCATTTCTGATTGTCAGCAGAGTCAGGAGAAGTGATATTCTCTGATAGACTTTTGCAACACAAAGTGAAGTCAATTTTTCATCAAAGTTGAAACATTTTCAATACGTGCAGACTTCTATTCATGCCCCAAGCAGGAATTTGCATCAAGCATATTTTTGCATACATTACATATTTAATCATGCCACAGAAAAACTTTGCATCCCTTTTGGTGTAATTGTTGGTTCACACTAACCCCAGCCTTAACCAGGAATAAAATAATAAACAAACAAATATTTGTTTGTTTTCAGATTTCATCAACATGTTTGATAACATCTAGTTCAGTTGCAAATGCTTTATGAGATCCTAAGAAGACAAAGTACACAAACTTTCCCAACAAAGAAGTACAGCTACTTCAGAGGCTATTTTTATTTCAGGAATTACAAGACTCACAGGATGATCACATCCCCTAAATTATTACTATGTACTTTGCCATAGTTGTGGATAATTAAATTATGTTTTACCAATTGTCAGACCAAACAATAAAACATTTGAAAAGTGAGATCAGTAAGGGAAAGAAACATTTGTATCCATGCACATTATCTTACACATAATTACATTGCAGGCTATTACTGTTAATTCATTAGCTTTCCACACTATGTTGCCTGAGAGTTGCATAGTGTTTTGAGCCTGAAAAGATAAAAAAGGAGCAGTGCCCAAAAAGTAATTAACACCATTTCTATGGGCTTACAATATGTAGGAGAGGCTAGGGGCAAAGATGCTGCTGCTGCCACATGCTAAATATTACGCATGTTGGTTTCCTAGTTTTCTACAGGAGAACTTAGAGCTGTTGGTATAACATACCTGTTATTTTAAACCTGTGCTGAGTACAGAAAGTGGTATTTTCATATGAACAGCCCAAACTACTCATACCACACAAATGTGTCGCCTTCTGTTTTTACTAATGTAATCAAAAAAGAAAAATCCCACCTGCTACTGTGGAGGAGTTGTCACTGCTATAATGCCATAATGTTTTATCTAGGGGTCTAGATTTATGCCTGAAGTGCAATGCCATGTAAATAATTTACTGAATATGTACTGAGTACCACTGTTCAAAAATTGAATAAAGAAACAAACTAATTTTTGCCTCTTTTTTATTATTAAAACCACTTTATAGAACATCACATCAGTTACAGTGTAGAATCCATGTCATTTATAGTTTATAAAAGACAAAATGTTTACATAAAATCATGACAGTGTTTACATGATATCACACACTACTAACATTATTTACTGTATCTTTTGAAAAAAAAAAAAACCCCACTATTTATACAGCAAAAGACTTAAGAATATTTAACAGGAGCAAGTTTCATTTTCCCTGGTTTTACTATCACACTGTTCACCAAACGCAGCAAACCTTCACCATCTTATCCAGAAGGGTCACCTCTTCACCCTCACATGGAAGAAGTAATCTGATTGGCATGGTGGTATGTTTGAAGCAGGTCCCTTGTGTAGCGCTGGAACCCAGTCACGATGTGTTTCATCCATTTCATAGGCTGGT
>VUQP01044400.1:0-12878 GCA_015108555.1 Coptodon rendalli
CACACACACACATGATGTAACATCATCATGTTGACCCTTGTCAAACTTACTCAGATCGTTATGCTTGTCCTTACTCTAACGCATCAACTTTAAGGAGAAAATATTAACTTGCTCCCTGATGTATCCCACCCACTAACAGGTGGCATAATGAAGAGATAATCAGTGTTATTCACTTCACCTTTCACTGTTTATAATGTTATGCCTGATTGGTTTACTTGCAGGAAGGAGCAGAGAAAGACGAGGCAGAGAAGAGAAACACAAACTGTAGAATAGAAGACACACAATAAATGATATGCTATAGTTTCTTCTTCCCAAAGCCCAAATTTCCAAATGTGCAAAGCAGGTAAAATGTTCCAGTAGCATTGCACACATTCATTGTTTATAGGCAATGAGGTATTTAAATCCAGTTTTTCCAAGCTCAGTATGAACAGGATGTACAGCTAATGTTAAATGTCCTGTGACAATGAAAAACCTGAACGTTTGAAGTGAAGTAAGAAGTTCCCTGCTTGTATTTGTCACTTAAAGACCAACTGGAAAAGCATTTATACAGCACTTTTTGACACTTCAGAGCACTCTACACTACATGCCACCTTTTTCACACATTCAAATCGCACTTCATTCTTTGCACTTACTTTGAATAGAATACACGCCTGTGGTCAGTGTTGAATCATCAGTTAGTCTAACATTAACCTGTAGGAAACATGCAGGTGCTGCATTACCACACAACCCAAAGTGTGTTTTCACCTTGAAGAACCAACACATGACTGTTGCAGTAGCAGCTGTGAGAGCTGCCTCTTCACAGACTCCTTTAGACTCAGACTCTAAGCGCATGTCCTCAAAAAGCAGTTTATTGATTTAAGTGTTCCCCTTGAAGTGTGCTTTTAGCTTAAGAGAAATGAATAAGCATCAATTGTTCCACTTATCCACCATCAATAAGGGAGTATGCACTGTTATGCAAGAGTGGCTTCTCTGGCCGAGTCAGCAGCAATTGTATAATCAAGACTGAGAATAAGCTAATTGGTAATTTTTCCACATAATTAAATCTGTGCCAAAAAATATTTTTTCATTTACCTAATCTGATTATTTGCAAGGGCAAAAAGAAGAGTTGCAACAAGATTATGTTTTGTATTAAGGTAATGAAAAAACTTTTTAATTTACGTATTCAGCAAGCTGCAAATACACTGAAAAAACGAATATTTGTTTTCTGCAAATAATGAGCTAAATGTCATTAAACTTTTATTTTTCTGTGGAAACAATTGTTTATCTGTTTAGACCGTGACGGCTTTAGTCTGGGAAAGATGATGGTCTGTTTCAGTAATAGTCTTTACATTCAACTCATCAACTGCTGCCAACATCTGCAACACCTGCAAACAAACAAGCCTATACATTACATTAATATCAGCAAACAGGATCTTCCAGCCTGAGTCCTTTCTATGTAAAACTGTTTGAACTGAGCACACAATAGATCATCTTTTTTTTTTTTTTTTGTGTAAATATAATGACAACTGACAACAGAGGTCATCACAAGGCCCATCATTAAATCATAAGCAGAAAACACAAAAGAGAAAGCTATAATGGGTGTACAATGTTTAACTTGAGCGCATTATGTGAGGATGTTTTGAGGGTCCTGCAGGGAATTTTGAGTCTTATACATTTTATTGTATATCTGCATTTTGGTGTTTTTTTTTCTGCATCATTTTTGCATCAATATAGAGTAACATTTCATTATGTAAAATGTCGACAAAAATTTGGAAAACCAACGAAGGTTCTTGAATATTTTGTATTGCTTACAAAAAAACTTTAGTATTTATGATCTCTCAGCACACACGGGCAGATTTGTTCCGTGTTTGATAGAAATTTAATTTAGGAGAGACCTGCGTACAAAAACATTGACACAGAACACTACATAATATAAACATAATATAAACACACTATACATGGTCACAAATTAAGACAATTGTGTGCAAAAAGAGATGCAAACAAACAAACTGGAACTTTAAATGTTCCAGTGAAATTTCTAAGTATTTAAATCCTGTTTTTCAGGATTTAAATAAAGGATTGTTTTTCAATTGCCAGTCTTGGTAGCCGGGGATCACTCCGCCAGGGCCTCCGCTCCTGGACGCCACCTGGCACACAATGCACCTGACCCCTACGGCACCTCCTGCGGGTGGTGGGCCTGCGGGAGGATGGGCCCATGTCCCCTTTTCAGGCTGTGCCCGGCCGGGCCCCATGGACTAAGACCCGGCCACCAGACGCTCGCCCTCGGGCACTCTCCCCGGGCCTGGATCCAGGGCGGGGCCCCGGTAACCCTGCCCCGGGCAGGGTAAATTGTTCCCTCGATGTTTTCTTCATAAGGGTCTTCTGAGGGTGAGAAGTTCAGCCATCCGGGAGGGGCTCAGAGTAGAGCCGCTGCTCCTCCACATCGAAAGGAGCCGGTTGAGGTGGTTCGGGCCTCTGACAAGGATGCCTCCTGGGTGAGGTGTTCCAGGCATGTCCCACCGTGAGGAGGCCCCAGGGCAGACCCAGGACACACTGGAGAGATTATATCTCTTGGCTGGCCTGGGAACGCCTTGGTATTCCCCCGGACAAGCTAGAGGAGGTGGCTGGGGAGAAGGAGGTCTGGGCTTCTCTGCTTAGGCTGCTGCCCCTGCGACCCGGCCCCGGATAAAGCAGAAGAAGATGGATGAATTGTTTTTCAAGTTCAGCGTGGATGTGAGGTACAGAACAGCTACAGCTGTTAAAGTGTTAAACTGTGACCTGATATTATAAGTACTGTGTTCAATCATAGAGAAGAGTCACATAGGGACGGTGGCAGAAGAGCCCTGTAAATATTACAAAATGCTGCTCTATTCAACTCACTATGAAGTAATGGTGAATACGAAAATAATCATCTCTAATAAACCATAATGCACTGTGATACAAAGAATGAAGTGCCTTCAAGGTGAATGTACAAATATACAAACTGTCATGGTCCTGGGTGTGTGACCCAGTGAGTTGAATTGTTTATTTTTTATTTCCCTGATGTTATTGTCGTCTGTGTTTTGTATTTATAGGTCCTAGGTTTTGTTCCCTTTGCCCCTCATGTTACTCTGTGCTCCCTCCAGTCTGTGTCGAGTCATCCCTGCCTGTGTTCCCTCTGTTCCAGTGTAGTCAGGTCTCTGTTTAAAGCCTGCGTCTCTGAGTCTGTGCTTTTGCATGTGTGTTGAGTTTCCTGTTTTATTGTGAAGGTCCGTCTCTTATGTCAGTATGTCTGGTTTTGCTTTCCCGTGTCATGTCAGCTCTGATTTCTCCCAGCTGTGTTCCCTCCTGTCTCCTATTCCCTGATTACTCCACTCTGTATATAAGCCCTGTGTTTCCTTCTGCACGCGTTTCCTCCCTGTGTCGGCTCCCTGAGTTTCTCCCTCCGTGTCTTCAGGTCTGTTTTGTTAGTTTCTCCCGGTTTAGAGTACGCACACACACACACACACACACACTATGGACTATATAGTGATCTTATGACTTGTGAATGAGAAACAAGAATGTTTTCACGTAAAAATCCAATCCAGTATTTTCCTGACAGCTGTTCTACAATTTTTGAAAGTAACTTTAATGTGAAGCTAGAGTGCTATTTGTAATAGGGACATACATGACTAGTTGGCTAGCCAACTAATTGTTGCTGTTGTCACTGGTTGGTACCAGACTTGCTAGTTGTTTAATCTAATTGATGCCTGATGCTGGTAAATTGCCATAAATCTGTTAATCTAGACCTGATCGTCTGTTAGCACTATTAGAACCAGAAAGCGACACAAGCGGCAGAAATTAGCTCTCTCCAAAGACTGGCTTTTCTCTCCCTTAGTGATAGGGTAAGGAGTTCAGGGAGTTTAGTCATTCAAGGCCACTCCTCCATGTCGAAAGAAGTGACATTAACAATTAGATTAGTTTGAATATGGACTGTAGGCAGGATATTTTTAAGTGACCTCATAAATACAGTGCACTTCACTTTTCATCAGAGCTTAAAAAAAGCTTTATGTGCGGTACTACTGTGGAGTTGCAATGTCCAAAACACGGGTCGAGCCATTGGCAAACAGAATAACGTCATCTCCTTAAAAATGCACACTGCTGTTTTGGGTCGCTTTGATATTGTTTCTGTAAAGTGTGAAGAACATGGTGAAACCTTTGGAGACTACTGTGTGAGTTCTATCAGAAAGTTAATCATGAATCACTATGTGTTAATAGACATCGAATCATACTTATTATTAATCTCGCGCTCTCTTCCACAGCATACCTGCATACCTCACCCCAACCTGTCGCAGCAGATGGCCCCGCCCCTCCCTGAGCCTGGTTCTGCCGGAGGTTTCTTCCTGTTAAAAGGGAGTTTTTCTTTCCCACTGTACCAAAGCGCTTGCTCATAGGGGGTCATATGATTGTTGGGTTTTTCTCTGTATGCATTATTGTACGGTATGCCTTATCATAAAAAGTGCATTGAAGCAACTGCTGTTGTGATTTGGTGCTGTATAAATTAAACTGAATTGAAAACCATTTGAGGGACATCCAAGCCAGCTGGGAATAATATTTATTTCACTAGCTGGAACCACATCCTCAGCTATGATGAGCGATGAGAGACTGTGAACTGGTCCTGCGGTTTGGAGAAGGCATTGAAGGGGACTGGCAGACCCCCAAAGAAAGCATCCCCTGACAGAAGCGAAGACTGGGCACTGTGAAGGTCTTGGAGATTTCTGCGAATGTATAACTGACAGGCTTGTGATGACCATCGGCCAGGAGCTTGATTAGTGTTCTGTAATTCCCTTGCGGGAGGCAGAAGTTGATGCACTGATGCAAAAGGAATGGCCAGAGAAGAGATTGGGAGAAATCCCGGACGATGAGAGAACTCATTTGAGGAAGAAGATGAGGCAGTCTTCAGAGATTGGGTGGAAATCGCTTATTAATCAGGGTTGAAGATCCGGATGGAATTTCGTTGATGAGAAGGTAAATTCTGAAAAGTGTAAGAACCCGAAGAAGGTGAGCAGGAACAGCTTCGAGTGTGCCAGGAAGTAGACACTGTACTTCAGCCATAACGTAGAGATGCAGCAATATAGACGATACGAAGTTAGGGGTAAACAGCGTGGGGTTGCAGAGGGAGTCTGACGTTGGAAACCTTTGATGAGTAATAATATCTGAGACAATGTAATAGTGGAGCAAGGTGAACCTGTGAGCATTTTGGCGAAGAAACTGAGGCCGCTGAGGTGCGTCTTTATCGTGGGAATGCCCAGAAAATGTAAAGTGAAAGCTACGAAACTAGACATGGTTGCAGTGTTGAATGGTGGAAGGGAAGCTTGAAGTGGCTTTGGAACGAACAAAACATTTACCAAGTGGTCCAATGGGTGGACAAGGTGCTTGCGCCAAGACTGTTTATTATAGCTTCTTAGGAGAGGCTGGTGAGCGCTGCGATGCTAGGGTTTAGATCTTGAATGTCGTGGCTGAAAATGGAGGAACTGGTGTTGGAGGTGCCTCTGCATGAGGGGCCAAGGCTCTGAATATCTGGAGGGAGAATCGAGACGGAGTCAGCAATAGCGCTGAAATGGCCTGGGATGTGTTCTGCTCTGATTAAGAACTGGTGGGTGACTGTTAGCCACATGAGCCAACGCATGAAGGGCATGATGGAAGGGGAATTGCTTCGGCATTTTTTAATTACGTCAACTACGGCGAGGTTGTCTGAGTGAAGGAGGATGGATCTTTTTGACTATTCTTGGACCACTCCTGGATATATTGGCGGGACTCAGGAGGCCGTGCTGAAGAGAACCACCTTCCGCCATAATAACCCCCAAAGCTGGCAGAAGGTGCAGCATCTGTGTAAAGTTTTCTCTTCTGACAATGGAACGCCAACTTCGGGGATATGACTAGGATATCGTCGAGAAGATGAACTAAAAATGGCAGCTTATGATTGTTGGAGAGGATCCAACATAGAGCTTTGGAGAGTTAGTCAAACGGCTTGGGGCTGCTTTTGCAACCAAAGGTCAGCCTGACTGCAAAATAATAGTCATCCCTCCACTTGACTCCGAACAAGCACCAGAAATCAAGGTGAATTGGCAGGACTTTGAAGGCACTTGTGATGTCGACTTTTGAAAGCCATGTGCCTTTACCAGCGATTTTAACGAGGGAAATGGCGTGGTTCACAGTGGAGTATTGGAGAGAAATGTCGTCACTGGGGATGAGGCTATTAATACTGCTGTGAGGCGCAGATAAATCAATGATGATGCGCTTTTTGCCTGAATATTTTCTGGTAGCGATGCCCAGTGGGCTGATGCAAAAGAGGGGAAAAGTTGGTTTAGGAAAGGGTCCGATCATGAAACCCTCCCTAACTTCTTTGGCGATGGTTTCCAGGTCTTTGAGAGCTGACTGGAGGTTTTTACAAGTACAAGAAACTGATGGCTGGGTAACAATCCCTGGATGGAAACCTTCTGAAAAACCGTTTATTAAGAAGATGACAAAGTCAAAAGCCATTTTTTTAAGGCTTCTTTTAATGCCAGAATATGAATGGGTATTGAGATGGATAAAGGTAGTCATTGATTGGGGGGGCTGAGGGGGCATACTGGGAAGGAATGACCGCCACTGCAAAAGGAGCAGGAGTGGAGACACTGACACATGAGGCAGCTGGAATCATTGAAATTACTGCAAATGGTGCAGCCTCCTAGGTCCACGATGGGTCTGCCCTTCCTATCAGAACCTTTTGGCAAAGGTGTACTAGGGATGAATGCTGTGCATTTGGAAATATCTGGTGTAGAGGATGGGGCCAAACGGGTAAAAGCGGATGAGCGGTGTGAGGGCTGTGAATAATTTTGGGCTGTGATGATACAGGTGGAAGCAGGATGCGACGGAGTGCCCCAGAATGGTGAACTTGATTAAACTGTTGTAGGCGAGCAGCTGCCTGAGAAGTGAACTGGATGTGGTACTGTCGCGCGAGATCAAGTATTACAGTTAAGTAGGAATTGAGCTCTTGTCTTCGGGAGGGAAAGGTGATGCAGAGAACATCTCTGTATAATGAAAATGCGAAAGCAAACTTGAGTGGAGTGAGCTCTTTTTTAAATAAACAGGTGCCAAACCATTTAAAGATTTAAATACTAACAAAAGAACTTTAAAACGCATCCTAAATTCGATTGGAAGCCAATGTAGAGAGGCCAAAACCGGAGTGATGTGGTCGAATTTCCTGCTACCAGTTAAAAATCGAGCCGCAGCATTTTGCACTAATTGTAAGTGTGACAAAGTGCCCAGCCCCTATTAGAATGGGATTACAGTAATCCAGGCGTGAAGTAATAAAAGCATGAATTACAGCATCTAAGTTACGTTTGGAGAGAAAGGGCTTGACCTTCGATAGACGTCTGAGGTGGTAAAATGCTGATTTTACCACCCCGTTCACGTGGCCATCAAAGGTAAGTGCAGAATCCATCTTTACTCCAAGATTTGTGATTGAACTCTTCAAATGAGAGGTCAATCAGAATCAGAATACTTTATTGATCCCTAGGGGAAATTATTTTGGTTACAGTGCTCCAGTATAAACATTAACAAGACAGACAATACGTAAGTAAGAAATAGACACAATAGACACAAAATAATGGATTGCATTTATATAGCGCTTTTCGAGACCCTCAAAGCACTTTTACAATTCCACTATTCATTCACTCTCACATTCACACACTGGTGGAGCTACAGTTGTAGCCACAGCTGCCGTGGGGCAGACTGACAGAAGCGAGGCTGCCATATCGCACCATCGGCCCCTCTGGCCAACACCAGCAGGCAGTAGGTGAAGTGCCTTGCCCAAGGACACAATGATCAGGACAGACAGAGCTGGTGATCAAACCAGCAACCTTCCGGTTACAAGATGAGTTTCCCAACCCCCTGAACCATGATCGCCCCAAATAGAATCAAATGGTATCAATATTTGTTGTATTAGTAAATCTGACAAAAGAAATAAAACTGGTCTTAATAACGAAAGTGAATCTTTAACTTGCTATGTCATTAATGATATGAGGAAGTTATCGAATCAAACAAAGAATCAGTTTATTGCCAGCTGGGAAAGCTCATGAACCCTGCGAGGGCTGAATAAGAACAATAACACGATTCGTACAGTAGGTAGACTGTGGCTCCCTGCTAACTGTATTATCCAGAGTTTCCATTTGCATCCATCTCCTCCACTGTCATTCAGTGAAAGAGATGGATGCCACCAGCTTGCTTATTACATAATCATGAGGGTACACAACAGATGCAGACACATTTTACGCTGTTTGCAATCTTTTTTTTTTCCACCTTATGAAAAAAGGTAATTTCTTTATCCACATCAGCTCTCCTCTTGCAGCTCAGAGAGTGAGTTGTTTTTTTGTTGTTGTTTTTTTACTTTTATAATCAGAGGCAGAAGGCGATGCTTTTAACACAATCACCCTTTGTCTTTTTCTTTCAGTTGTTACAATTGCTGCAGTTTCAATCAACTCCGCAGACAAATTGAAACCCTCCGTAAGTTCATTCATAAAGGGTAATTTAGTGCCAATGTACAGACCGAGCATCGCCGTACTGATGAACAAAACAAGTATAGAGTGCAGCAGGTCATTGGTATAGTGTTTTTTTCAATCAGTTGGATAAACACAACAAATCTGAGAGACATACATTGCACAATGGGTAACAGGAAATTGCATCTGTGATTGGTGAGGATGCCGGCCGAGGAGTCAATGATCTTTGTGTAAGGGGAGACAATTTACAAAGAGAATGGACACTTTGTATTTCCTGGGTTTCACAATGCCAGAGCTTGTATCCCGCTTTTGATACTCTCTCTTTGTGTGATAAGTATAGGCTCCAGTGTTTGTCTGGAAGAGAGAGTGCAATAACATTTTAATTGCCACACCAACACCTGCACCATTCTTATCTTCAGGTGCATTACAGACTTATTTCGGTAATACAGCTAAGCTGGTGCATTGGTTTTTCAAATCATTTATAAGAATACTACTGGGTATTTCACTTTCTTCACTATTATTCATCACTTTGCAACAATAAGGCAATAATTAAAATGTTAATAATTGTACGGTCCAGAAGTATGTTTTTGTCTAGGCAGCTCTGCTAGAGAGAAAATAAAATGCCATATCACTTTTAATTAAACCAGTGAATATACATGAAGATGCTCAGCTCTGATTCATTTACAGTTGGTCAAACTTTTCAGCGTTTTACTCTTTAACATAAACAACTTTGTTAACTGGGGAGGTAAGAGCACTGTCTCGACTTTTAGCTTTTTAGATGTCACCCATGTACTCTTCAAACTGGGGACAATATAACGAGTAATTGCTATTGGCACAGCAAACAGGTGCAAAGAGAGCAGATTATTTCCTTCATATTGTGTTTGGCTCAACACAGCCAGACAGCTGCCTGGCGCCTCACCGGATAGAAGGTTGGAGTTAATTAAAAAAGGTTTTGTTCCACAGACATTTGCCTTGCTTTGCTTGCCGTGTGCTCCCCGAGGTTGTGTTTTGAGATGCGTTTGAGACCTCGGGGACTCGTCTAATCAAAACACACAGACTGCTAGCCACCTAATCCTCTGAATTCACGATAACAAGGTGCTGTATGAGACACTGCTCCTTGGTGTTGCAGATAATTTGGCGATTACAAATAGTCTACCGGTGGTGTAGGCTTCTATCATCTAGTGCCACAGCAAAAAAAGTCAATAAGAAAAACAAACATTCACAAAACTAAGGTGTGAATGTTATACTGCATATCCATTGCAGGTAATCATTATTGCCTCAACCTGCAAGCTGTGGCTGTTTCTGTTATATAATTCATTTTAACTTTGGCACTGCTCTAAACTAAGTGTGGTAGGTCATACGATATCATAGGTTTTTCATCTCTTACTGGCCAACTCCACTATAATATAACTCACTTCTTTAAGCTGATCTTTTGTTAAACACAAATGTACAAACATGACAGTATCTTAACTTTGGAAATCTATGTAGGACTTAATTTAAATTATACTGACTGAAATCAACAAACATGACCTGACAGTGTTGTTCTCAGATGCTTCGGTTAGTAAATGATTGCTTTAAACGTCTATGGCTGAAGTACACTATATAACAAAGTAAATCAAGCCTTTTTACATTGGTTTTCAAAAACAGTTGTATCTGTCTAAGTTGTACAGTATTCGCTTATATTGAAATACCTATGTCTGTCAAAAACTAAATATACTCTTATTGCTTCCATAGGAGTTAAGAGGATAAGTAGCAGCCAATCAAATGCGTTTGGTTTACTGACCTCGAGCGAGTGTGAGCACATCTATAAAAGTTTTGACAATATGTTGGTCTGGATCATTCAGACCAATCTTCCTAGAAGTGGACGTTCCATCAGGTTCCCTTAGTGACTACGAGCCTCTATTAGCATTTTAAGTGTTCAACACTGTACAATTAGAGGAAGTCTGAACCAATATCGCTCACTTGGAAGGGTTGCCATGAGAAAGCATAATCTCTTTACAACGAACACAACGGCAAAGATTTGTAAAGTTGGATGTAAATAGATCAGAGGACTTGCTTCTGAGACTGAAGTGGAGATGCTTGGCCATAATGCACAGCATCACAGCAAAACTAAAACAGCACCTCAGCACAAAGGGCTCATATCTACTGAACATCAAACACAGAAGTTGAGGGGCAATGATTTGGGTTTGTTTTGCAGCGTGGACCTGGTCTCTTTGAAATCATCGAGTTGACTGTAAAGTCCACCGTGTACCAAACTATTCTTGAGTCAAATGTGAGACCATCTGTCCAAGAGTTAAAGCTTGGCCTAAACTGAATCTGCTTTTTCAAATAGCTGCATCTATTTTTTGGATGTCTTGAAGCACTGACCCTTTTCCTTTCTGGTCTATGAGACCTTAATACCTAACACAAAGCAACCGTGACTCTTTCAACATGGATCCTTTGTCGTTGCATGCGTCTTCTCTCACTGTTTCATTTTGAAGGTGTCAACAGGCAAAATCTCAGTGAGTGTTTCACACACAAAAAAGTCAGGAAAAGTAACCATCTTTTTGTGAATCTTCTCACATTTGGTGTAAGTCATCTTGAGACCCTTTAGATTAATCTTGTCATCTTTGCACGTTTGAAGCAGAATCCCAGCTCGGGAATAAATGAGCAACTGAGAGGTTATAGAAAAACGTTTCATGTAAAATAAAACTGGAACATAAAATTATAATGTGGTTATGCAATATCACTCTGTCTTTTTAAATATTACTTTTTCTTGTGTCCTATGCTATCAGATTTTGTGGTAACACATTGAACCATATGACACATTGCACTGTGTTGTAATATATTGCATTATCTTGTGTCATCTTGTATCTTTTTATATTCTATATGAATCAACGCATTTCTCTTTCATGCAGAGAATGTCTGAGCTAATTAGTTCAACAAGGCAGTTTTGTAAATCCAGGCCAAAAACATAAAAGAGGAGACATGCTGTTCCCATCGCTTTTAAGGAGGCTATTCGGATTTTTTCTCTTTTTTTAAAGATCATCTTCTAATTGTTGTACTTTGTGCTGTGTTTTCACATACATTTCTTATCATTACTGTATATACATATACAATTACTAGTTTATACTAGAGTTTATACTAGAAGAAGCCTATAAAAAGATGGCTCCTGACTTGATTCCATCTTCTAACAAATCCATCTCCTGTGAGGAGCTTTAGTAGCTCACGTTGAGATGAGAAATAAAAAATATATATCCCTGTCCTGAAATGGGATATTCAAAAATCTACTTTACTATTAAAAATTGTGTTGCACCAAACAATTGTCATCATTTTTGTCTTTTATCACTGACATAAGGACATAAGCAAGAAAACATTTAGGTTTCTTCAAATAACTCAAAAACCATTTTCTGAAATCACTCCTTCTGTTCCTTCAGCTTATACTGTGCAGCACAAGATTCATTTCAAATACAAAAGGCTTTCACTCCCTCGACATATTTAATTCATGATAAAAAGCCAGTACATGACTACAGCCAAAATTACATTTCCTTTTCTGACTGTCTAAGTATATACAGATACACTTTCAGAAAAAAGCACCTTATTCAACACACTGTCAGTAGGGAGGTACCATCTAAGGTTTTCCAACAAGGGGTACTTATTTGTAACATTGTGCATTACACTCTAAAAATTAATTCAGAGGCTTAGTAAATATCACTATAAATATAAGTTAGATGAGCCTGATAAAATCTATGAATATCCTTTTAGTAATTATTTGAGTTTGATAAGTTGAAATAAATGTCTAAAATGTTAACGTATGTGTTTGTGTTAAATTAAGGTATTTATTTACATTTATCTCAGACAACAAAATTCTGTATGTGGTTCACAGAATACCTTCTTTGCATGTACTTAATATTTTTGTTTAAAATTGAATCAAAATATTTGAGAAATAGGTATCTATACTCATCAGTATCTTGTACTAAAATCATTAATTATTCAAATCAATATTATTTATTGTCAGCAACTACAACTGAAAAGTGTAAGTAAAACACGATAATGTAGAGTAATTGAGTACCATGAGCCTTTTTCTTTTTTTGTTCATTTTGTTTTTTAAATACTCTGAGCTTTTGTGTTTGCTTTCCTGGTTTGCCATTTATCCTTCAAGTATGTAAGGCATTGAGCTAAAAGGGAAAAGGCTCTTGTCTTTGTAGTGCTTGTTTATTTCGAGTTATTGCCATGTTTATGAAAATAAATTTTTCATTTGGAAAAATGTTAACATGTGGTCATTTTTCATACATGTAATATGAAACACACAACTACATATTAGTTTGTTTGGTTTTTTAGACTTAGACTACCAGTGAAATACAATAACATCATGTTTGAATGTTAGGGGGCGATCGTGGCTCAAGAGTTGGCAGTTTGTCT
>VUQP01044401.1:0-10897 GCA_015108555.1 Coptodon rendalli
AATTAAAAAAAAAAAAAAAAAAAAAACCCAAAAGGAAAAAAAAAAAAAAAAAAAAAAAAAAAAAAAAAAAAAAAAAGAAAATCTGTGGGATGAGCTAAAGACAAAGGTCCATGTCAGAAGTCCTTTAGGTCTGGTGGGGCTTTCTTCTGTTTGAATTCTATGAAGAATTTGACAAGAACAAATAACCACCCGAAAGAACTAAAACTATAATTAAATGAAGTCATTAATATGAAAACGCAATTACTGGTGCAGAGACTGCACATGGAGAACTTTCAACGTGGCAATAAACCTAGAAAATACCTTGCTAACCAGTTAAATAGTTTCTTTATTTAGCTTTATTTTATCAAGAATTTGACCGGAAATGTTACTCATGATCCACAACAAGCGGAGTAAGATTTTAAAGACTTTTAAAAAGCTTTGTACTGGCCACAGAATAATCCGTCTGATGCTGTCATTGAAGAAATTCTATATAAATCTACCAAAACTGAACTAAGATTGTAGCTCTGGATTCACCTCTTTCAATGTCTGGATGTCACGAGGCCCATCCCCCAAACAATAAAGATGGTTTTCCAGCAGAGTTTTACAAAGAATTCTGGCCTTTGCTAGGGTCTACTTTTTCAGCACAGTAACTCAAATTCAAGCTGCATAGGCTGCAGTTGGTAGGGCCATTCATGGTCTAGTCTTAGACTACGATGACCTGGATGACTGAGAACCTTCACAGACATAGGGCCATTCATATAACTCTGCTGGCTGTGCTGCACGGCCTTTTTGTCCTCCTCTTTTAATTTCACAGTAGTCATCTCACCACATATCAACATACTCATAGTACCTTGAGGGGGCAGGAGCGTAGATAGGTGGGTGGGGCTGCTGAGGCGGTTCTCTTCACCACTCTCACTTTTATGTGCACCTTAGACACTGAGGGTTTTGGGGTGGGGGTATGTGTCAGTGAGCACTGTTGACTATCAGTCTCATGCTCGTGTCGCATCTGTGTCCTCAAGTTTAATAGCACTCTAGTTTTTACACAGACGCATTCATTATTTACACCTCATATACTAAGCTCCACCAACACATGCATTCCTACAACCTGTCTGGAACCGGGGTTGGCTGTTGATCTGGGGGCGGGTTGACTGTGTCCCTGGGATGCTGCTGGATCTGGGGGTTACAAATCTGACCACATTTCAGAGGGTGGGATGTATAATATCAAAACAGATAATAATATGAATAATTAAATAAATTAAGAAGAGGAGCCTACAGAGCGCTGGTTTAGCTCACTGCGATGAGCAGGTGACCATATGCCTTTCCTGTCACTCTTTACTTTATCTGGCAGATAAAGCCAGAAAAAGGCTAAAAAAAAGAGCCTACAGAGGCTTGGTGCAACAAAGTATTCATTCAAAGCTTGAGAGATTTACCTGAGAAGAATGAGCTGCGACTTCTCAGGTAAAAAGGAGTATTAAGAAAGAAATATTATGGATCATTTTGAGAATAAAGTCAAAGTTTTGAGAATAAAGTTGAAATGTGCAGAATACAGCTGTTTAAAGATCACCTGCCGCAGCTGCTGCACTCTTTACAGAATACCTTGGGTGGATTTAGTGAAAGAGCATCAGCCAACCTGTGATACAACACATGTCCTCTTTTATTACATAAGGGTTCAACCACAGATAACCTTGTATCTGTCCATTACCAGCATTTCACTTCTATAAATCCACTCTTCCAAGTTTGTGTGGTTTTTCCATGTCACCTGATGCAGCTTTCTCCACCGCATTTTTAACATCCTTATGTTTATCACCACACTGTGTTTATTTGCTAAAAGAGAAATAATTTCCTTCCTTGTAATAAAAAACAATTCTGAAGTGCGATGTCACTAACTTGGACAGTTTGGAAACTGTGGTGGTTTGTCTCGAAACAACCATTTAGACTTTTTTCTGGAAATACAAATTAGATTTTCAACTTTATTCTCTAAATTTCGACTCTAATACTGGCTCTAATACTCCGTCTTTTTTTTTTTTTTTTAATAGGGACCTAATGATTCTGTCCTCTTCTGTATGTAAGACTGTAGATCTAGTTGTCTCACCCAGATGTAAGAACTAGAGACCTTTGACTTTCTGCATATGCTGTGGGGGAAATACAGACCCGTTAACAACTGTGGCACATGAAATGATGGTAATTCTTCCAGACTGTTGTCAGCTCCTGAGCATTGGGCTCATTCTCTTGCCAATATCTACTTAATATTATTATCCTTTTTTTCCATCAGCTATAAGCCTGTCACTGTATCCTGTATCCAGCTATTACACTTATATCTGGGTGTTATTTTAAATAGGCTGGTTTCTGTGTATTCAAAAAAAGAATGGTATGAAAAATTGCCATGAGAGTCATGGCAAAAGGAACAAGGTTAATCCAACTATTCAGACCTGTACTGCTTGTCAAACATAAATCACATGTCATTTTGATTCTGTTTGGTTATCCATATTGGCTGTAGGCATTGTAAAGCCAGACACGGAAATTTGCTGTTTGCTTCTTATATTCGATGCATATTTAGGGGTTATAGTTCTTAGACTTAAACTTGAAGCTTGAAGACCTAACTTTTATATAGTTTTTGTAGAAATTTGGTATTTGACATTGAATTTTTCAAGTCTCACATATAAAATGACACAGTATACCTACTCAAATTTTTATTGGAACCTATCTGTTCTGAATAGTATGATCGATAATATATGTTTGTTATTTTTTTTTTTTATATCTGTGGTTTTACTTGAAAAGCATACCAGTGATGCATCTGCTAAAAATCGTGGACTAATTTAAATCCTGGTGACCAAGGGCAGTTTTCTGAAAAATCTATTGACAACAATAAGTTGGGGAAAGATGTCACCTAGGATTTATAAAAAATAAAATGGGTGCATCTGCTAGGAGGCCAAGGGGTAGCACTGGCGACCACCAGTATTTTTACTGGATGCCGCCGTCAATACTACCAGATTGATGGCAGCAAAACTGCTACGGCAAAGGGGAGCGAGGGCAACAGGTCAGGGGGTAGATATCATCACCCCCACCCGAGATTGGGTACCAAGCCCCAAGTGTGATGGAAGAAGGATCATTGGGTGTGAGAGAAACTGACCTGAGAGATGGGGTCATGGCGAAGCTTGAAACCTGGATCCTGCGTAGCCAGTTACAATGACTACGTAAAGTAACCTCTGAAGATCTACTTGATGATGTGAATGAGCACATGGCTCAATACATGAGCGGGGCACAGAAAGGGATGGGTAATAATACCAGAGGAGGTAAGCACCAGCTACTGGTAGATCAAGCAGTCGTCCGAGACCCTAAGAGCCTTCATCAGGAACTCAATGGGGATGTGGTGGACAACACTAGAGGCCAACTTCAAGGCCATAGCACAAGTCACGATCTAGTGCGTCTCTATCAAGGAGACGCTCTGTCCCCACTGCTGTTCTGCATAGGCCTGACTGACTACAGATACCGACTACGGGATGGAGCAGTTGTCAACCACCTCCTGTACGTGGATGACATCAAGCTGTTTGCCAAGAGTAAACAAGACATTGATTCACTGATCCACGCCACCAGGATATACAGCAATGACAACGGAATGTCATTCGGACTGGAGAAGTGTAATCGGATGATAACAAAGAGAGGAAAGGTAGTCAGAACTGAGCGGATCAAACTACCAGAAGGCAACATTGCAGACATAGAGGACAGTTACAAGTACCTGGGGATCCCACAGGCAAATGGGAACCATGAAGAGGCTGCTAGAAAAGCTGCAACCACCACCTGCAGAGGGTCAGGCAAGTCCTGAGAAGTCAGCTGAACGGTAAGAACAAGATCCGGGCTATCAACAATTACGCCCTGCCCGTGATCAGGTACCCTGCTGGGAAAATAAGTTGGCTAAAGGAGGAGATGGAAGCCACTGCCATCAAGACAAGGAAGCTCCTGACCATGCATCGAGGGTTTCACCCCAAATCTAGCACCCTGAAGCTGTACGCTAAGTGGAAGGAAGGGGGCCAGATGAGAATACATCAGGAACATGGCTCCAACCGACCACTTGGTCAGTGAATACCTCAGGCAGCAGAAACCCGAGGAAGAGGAGGAACCATCATGGATGGACAGGCCCCTGCACAGTATGTACCACCGGCAGATAGCGGAGGTGGCTGACATCCAGAAATCCTACCAGTGGCTGGACAAAGCTGGACTGAAAGGCAGCACAGAGACGAATCATGGCAGCACAGGAACAAGCTCTGAGCACAGATCCATAGAGGCTGGGGTCTATCACAGCAGGTAAGACCCCAGGTGTAGGCTGTGTAAAGATGCCCCTGAGACAATCCAGCACATAACAGCAGGGTGCAAGATGCTAGCAGACAGGACATACATGGAACGCCATAACCAAGTGGCCGACATAGTGTACTGGAACATCTGTGCCGAGTGTGGCCTGGAAGTCCCGAGGTCAAAATGGGAGACGCCCCCTAGGGTGGTAAATGACTGCAGCGCCACACTGCTCCCCCTGGTGGATACATTAGACATTACCACTAGTTTTCCTAGCCATTTAGTGGCGTTACTACTCGTGGTTGCATCATCCACGTCACAGGCGGAGCAACCTTTCACTTGCCAAATGAACGTAAATCAGTGTAGCATGGAGCCACAAATGAGTAGCTGCACTATAAACGCCTGTAGAAATGGCCTTTCAGTGACTTCAGGTTATTTAGCCTGGCTCTAGAAGTGACCATATGCTATTATGTGTTTTCTGTCAGGAAGCAGCATGGTGGATAAGAACATCTACATCGTCCAGGGTGAAATTAGCACTGTTGTTGGAGCCATAAAGAGGAACTCCAGATGGAATACCCACACTCCACTAGTAAGTTCAACACAAGTGTGTTATGTGTTGTTTTACACAGTTACAGTTAGATTTACTAACAGTATGAAAAAGTGACCAGTGTGAACGCGATGAGCTCCACCTGGCTGTATGTCTGTCTCCAGTCAGTCTGCTTGGTTCTTGTTCAGAGCCAAACAGTAAACCCATAATACTGATAATACTGTAAGTGTTTTCTTACCAATCAGATTCTGTTCTTTACCCAGGACGAAGAACAGGACCCATTACTCAACAGCTTTGGCAATCTCAAGGACATACTGAACACCATAAAAGGTATGTGGCCTTATTTAGGCTGTGTGCTAATATGAATTCCACTTTAAATACTGAAAGATTTGATTTTTGAGTCACAGCTTCACTGGAGAACCTTCAATCTGCAAAAAGTGTTATGAATTTGTATTATTGAAGCAGATACAGTTACGAGTCTGCTACTATTCATCAAGATTTGCTTTGTCGGTTATCTTAGTTTTCAGGACTTCCACGTACTTACAAGTTTATTTATCAAATGACCTGAGGTTGAAATTTAAGGACAGGTCCACTGTTCTTCTGTAAATCACCGTAGCATAGATCTGTTATAATGTGCTATATATGGGTTTAGCTCAGGAGGCAGAGCAAGTAATCTACTAATTAGAAAGTTGGTGGTTTGATCCCTGGCTGGGTGCTAAAGTGTCCTTGGGCAGTACACTCTCACTCTCCACTGATGTGTCCAGTGGAGAGTGAGAGTGTATAAATCAGGGGTCCCCAATCCCAGTCCGCGAGGGCTGGTGTCCCTGCAGGTTTTAGATCTCACCCTGGGTCACCACACCTGAATCACATGATTAGTTCATTACCAGGCCTCTGGAGAACTTCAGGACATGTTGAGGAGGTCATTTATCCATTTAAATCAGCTGTGATGGATCAAGGACACATCTAAAACCTGCAGGGACACCTCGTGGACTGGGATTGGGGACCCCTGGTATAAATGTTAGAAAGCACCTGAGCGTAGTGTTGTTGAGTGAGGCATGTTGTATAAAGTCAAAGAACCAGTCCGATTTACGTTACGTAATGACTCACTGTGTTTTGGATTCCTGTAAATGTGATGATGACATTTTTGACCTTGACTATAGTATTTTTTTAATTTTTCAATAAATGCCACATGTACCATGTATACATGTATATAAATGGAGCTCATGTGGACTTGCAGAGCAGCTGACAGTCTACGTGACTCATGTTTTCATGCTTCATGTGTGAAAATGTCAGAGATCACAATAGGTCACCTATTATATTGACTGGCTCTAAATGGGATCTTTTTATTTAACATTACTCTTAGCCAGCAGAAGACATGAGCAGGAGTGAACCAGTAGTTTGTATTTTACTGTTTCGTTCTAGTTGTTCGAGGAGTCTGCAAGTGTTAACAGTGATCAGTAATGTCTGATTGATACACAGATCAGGTCACGCAGACATTTGTTGCTCTTGTTGATAGCCTGACTGCTGTTACAGATGTGCTAAGATGAGAGTTACAGTAGTGCTGTTACAAATGTGCAGGGAAGGGTTGGGTGGTTTTATGAAATGATGGTTTCCAGTTTAACTACCTGAAGCTGCTGGCCACCAAAGGTGCAGAGGGTGTAGCGCGGGGGTGTAGCGCACATACCCCAGTCACACCCACACTTGTGTTTCCAGTAGATTCAGGTTGTGCCATTGGATGTTGTAGTAACATTGTTACTGAGTGGGAGCAGTTATTCACGAGTCCTCATGTCTGTAAGTACAATGGTGGTGCTGAAGCCCCGCCTCTCCGTCAGCTGGCCTGCTCTTTCTGAGAGGTCCAAGCTGGCTCCGTCCCGCATGTTGTCATGCCTTTGGAGTGAGAATCCTGGCAGCTCCCATGGCCCTGCAGCTCTGGGCAGTGGGAAAGATGAAACACACACAGCACTAAGCCCCCACCGCTGCTGCTGCTATCCTCCAGGGAATGCCTCTGCCACTGTGAGATGGACAGGCACTGCTGGCTGAGGAGGAATCCACAACACAGGCTAACCCTCCTCTTTTCTTTTTCTCCTTCCATAAGCTTTTCCCTTCAGCCGTCAAATCACCAACCTCACTGCCTGCATTATAGTTCTGTGTTTGACCAGACTGCAAGTTGAATGTAATGCTGGATTATTCTTTTTTCTTTTTTAGACATTTGCATTAAGTAATGACTTGATGTCAAGAATGTTTGAAGGCCTTGTTCCGTCCTTAAGTCCAAATCTCCTGTGCAGCCAGCCTGTCAAATGTTTCATTCATACTTGGGTTAGAGGAATAACCGCAGCAGAGCCAAAGTGCTTGAGAGACTGATCAATTTGTTTTGTTTTTCGCAGCAGCACAACAGCCTAATAAACCTGTGCAGCTCACACAGAACCTCAGCGCTGTGCTGGTGGATAAATCTTGTGGGTGGGCTGTGTTTTGCTGCTTGCTAGTAGCCCAGCTGTCTGCTTAATGAAAGCCCGGTAATTCCGTTCGCTCTCGTGTGCGTCTCCGTTCCTCTAACGACACGAGTCAACCAGCAGAGGAAACAGGAATTAGTCCCCACAAGATTTCTTTTCGTTTTTCTCTGCAGCTTAGTGTCGTGGTAGCATTGGTTGCTCTGGCAGTCCTGCTCTGCTGTAACCAGCGTGATTGACAGGACCATGTGCCGTGGTGCAGCTGGAAGTATATCATCTGCAATTTTAGTTGGGTAAATATAGCAGGGAGTCTTGTCAAGCAAAGAGATGAATTGTTCTGGGAAAGGAAGTGTTGTGTCTCTTTTGTGAAAGCGGGAAAAGATTTCCCCCAACTTCTGGAAAGTATAAGGTCCGTTCTTGACTTCAGAACAATGAGAGCACAGTCAAATAGTTGGGCCAGCCATGGACCATGTGTTGTAATGCCCTTATTCAGGCAGGCAGTCCCAGGAAACGGGAGCTATTCCACCGATTTACATGGGACGGTTTGTATCGAGCGCCATACTTAATGCTCCGGCGCTAATCTCATTAGACTGGTGTAACTGAGTGCTTTTCACAGCTTTGTGACCAGAAACTGAATCGGTATTTTCTTGCTAAAAATTGTAGCACAAGAGGCAGTCCACTGAAAGCACTGAACATTCATTTCAGTATGAAATCAGGTCCTCGGGATAGCGCGCCCTGTGAGCTATTTCTGTTGTTCATTGTTTAGCAGTCGTCTGTTGTCTCTGCATCGCAGAGGAACAGTGGCTGCTGCTGGCTTTGGTCTTAGTTGTTAGCACGTTTCACTCGTCACACATAAAAGTTGCCCAAACAGAAGATGGTGATGCATTTATTTTTTCTTCTGCTGCCCCCCCACTGCTCTGACAACACTGTGAAACATCCAGACCAAGAGTGAGGGGTGTGCATAAATTCTTTTGATTGTTGTGGAAGGAAACGTTATCAGGTGCTCGTTGGCGAACAGTTGTAATGACTTGAATAACGATGTTCTTCCTAATCCGGGCGCTGCGCTGGAATTACAAACAAGCCGCCGACGCTGACATATTGTCTTCACAACCAGATTCCCTGTGACCATGAACTCAGAGCTTTGGTGTTCTAACATGGAGGCATTGTTCTGACCTGCAGATTGAGTCTTCATCTCTTACTTGACATTGGCGGAGGGTCTCTCCCACACAGGACCGTTATCACACGGAGAAATCCGTCTCAGTCTCTTGTTGAATAATTCTGTGGATTTCTTTTATTGGCTGACTATCCCTCTGAGACTACAGGAGAGCAGAGAACAGCCCTTCCTGAAACACATTTTATTTCCTCTCCTGCTCACCTTCTTTTTTGTTATGCAGAAGTCACTGAGCCTCAGCTACTCAAATCTTCAATTCTTTCTTTTTACTCCCTGCACTCCCACCTCCCCCATCCCTGTGCTGCAGCCAAACAGGCTGCTCCTAAATCCCTTCATTTTTATTCATACAAATACAGGTTTAGAGCCCCTTGCACCCTCCAGATACATAGCCAGAGTGGCCCTTTGACTGACAGCTTTCCCCTTTACATCCAGACAATAACGAAATCCACAAGCGCACCTCTAATTGACTCGAATCACTAGCACGGCGCGAGGAGTGGATGTCTTGGGGGCATGGCAGTGGACTTGCAGAAGGAACACCGCGGAGGATGACTTGATTGCTCTCTAGATGGGCTTCGTAATAATTATCCGGCTTATGAGGCGTTGCAATCGCAGAATTATGGCAAAAATATGAGATTTTTAATCTTTCCGTTTGAGGTCTTTGAATGCTCATATTTCTTTGTTTGATTTCAGTGATATTTGAGGGCCACGAGAACAACAATCCTCACTAATTCATCCCATTTTACCTTCATGTCAGTCATCAGGAGAGCATGCACACATGCTGTCCCTCGTAGTCTCGTTTCAAGGTCGCGTGCATGCAGTTGTAGGCATCGGCATGCCTCTGGGGATTGCAGCCCAAGCACTTATGAACTGGTTGTGGCCTTTTACCCCCACCTTCAACAGTCTCACCCCTCCCTCCCTCTTTTCTGCCACCTGATCTTCACACATATATCACTCCCAATTGAAGTGGCAGAAGACAACTGGCAAATGCCGATGAAGAGGCGCCATAATTCATGCTGCTTAGCTGCTTATGCAAATATGTTTACTTATGAAGGCATTCTGAGCACAGAGAATGTGCCTCATGGCGATGCTTCACATGTCTGCTGCCAGCCCCGGCGTCTGATACCCTTAAGCATGAGATTATGTTCTCATTCCTTCTGTCAGTGTCATTTTATGACACAGTAAGAAGACGGTGATCGCACCGAGTCAAGCCGTCCCTTCTATTAATCTGTAATCTGATTTTTCAGGATAAATAGTCTAGATTAACTCCTGAGTGGACACATTATTGTATACTGCTCTCCTACAAACTCTTAACACTGATGCATCAGGAGGAACCTGAGCTTCAGATATACACTTTAATTAGACGATGCTGTAAAATAACGCATGTACAGAATATGAAATGTTTAATCACAAACATGCTGTTTCTTGTTGCGTTAAATGAATACGACAAGCTGTAGTATGAATAAGATGTAAATGGAAGAACATTGTGGAGCTTTGAACTCTTTAAGCAGTGCTGCCTGACAGTTTTGTGCCAAAGCTTCAACTTCTCATTCCTGCTAAAGAACCAAACAAACTAAATGTTAGCTGCCTCGGTGTAGCATGGTCCTGGATGTCTGATGGGAGACAGCATGGACTATACAGGTGTGCCAAGCATTTGGCCTACTGGTTTTAAGAGTCCCATCAAAACAGCTAAAAGAAGTAGCCCCGGGTCCTCAGACAGGCTGCCACCTAGTGCTGGTTGGTAGCTGTAAATCTGGCCAGTTAACCGGGGAATGACAGGCAGGGCTTAGGCCCAGTTTGAAGTGGGGATGCAACTGTTGTTCTGTTTCAGACGCTCTCAACAATGTGCTGAGTGGATCGAGAGTCCCACCAGAGGGCTATTAATCATCCTGTCTGTTTGGGTGGGGGGTCTGGACTCAGTCACAGAGGCAGCAGAGAGCTACATGGGACAAAGGGTCGAAGGTGCCGCAGAGGATCTGGATGTTCTGACAGAGCTGAGAAGAAAGCAAACTATTCCCCATGAACCCCGAGCTGAAGGAAGAGGAGGCCGAGGAGGAGGAAGAGTGGGTGGAGGAGGAGGTGGAAGGCAGCCTTTGCTTGAACGTCACAGTTTTTCAAGTTTTAGTTCGCTCATAATAATCCTGAAGCGCTTTCAGATCAGTTCAGGATTTTTCAGCTTAGTTTCAAGTCGTTGACCTTTCGTGGACATAACTTATTTCTGATGAAACTCTGATCAAAGGTCACAGAAGCACGATGTACACGTTTAAACTCTTATTATTCCTAAATGTAGTCGCTGTGTTGGAGTCTTTCCTTTGGATGCATTTTGCTTATAAGGACAGTCTGGCAGCGCAATGGAGGAATTTTCTTTTGTTGGCGCTTATCAGCTTTACCTCCAAATAATATGATTGCTTGTTTTTTTTTTTTGGCTTTTTTTTTTTTTTTTTTTTTTTTTTTTTTTTAAATTTTTGG